>CAHIKZ030001990.1:1255000-1310000 GCA_903632075.3 Acanthosepion pharaonis
ACTGATAACTGACATCCATTAAACATGGTACGTGGAACTAGAACAGTCTACCCCAGTGAGCGAAATAAAGGGTTCAGTTCGACATTCCAACCACCTGAAGAAGACCGGAGCGTACAACGTCCGAAGCGTTGTAATAAATATGGCGACAAAGATGAGAACAATAGTCCGAATAATGTAAATAATTTCTAAGATATTATATTTATTAAAAACTAGCTTTCTTGATAAAATGATAGGAATTTTTTGTTTTCAATATAGTAACTAAGAAAGTGAGGTACCTTGAAGTACCCGAGCGATGGCTAACATTAGACATATGAGTTGACAACTGGACTCGCTTCAAGCTCAGACGGTCATAAAATGAATCAAGATGGACATTATGTTTTGAACGTGTTTGTTTGTCCGTGTCTGGAAAAAGCCACTTTCGGTTAAAACCCATACACACGTCTACGCCGGGGAAGAGGTTAACATTGGCGTGCTGAAAATTCTTCCTACAAGAATCACGTTCATTGCGTTAAAAAATCCATAAAATCTGTTCAGGGTGGAAAGAAACACATTTCAGTTTGTCAGTTGCTTTTATTCGTTGTTTGATAAAATGAGTTTGAATGCATTTTCCTCGGTTACAATGACAAGAGATTCCATTTTTCTTTACCGATAAATCTCTGCGTAAACATCTCCAAGATTAATCCTCTGTAATTATTTTTATCTTTTAAATTTCTTGATGCGTTGCATTTCCCCCCTCCCCTGCTTGTTGCATTTCTTACTATTTCCTGCCTTTGTCGTCCATTCATCACCTGCTGTACACGCAGATTGTCTGATATATTCGCTCGTTCGTTGTGACTATTTTATAAATTCCAAAATATCACCTTGATGCTCACCCATCTTTGGTGAGTTCTATCAATCTCTTTAGATGTGTTCTTAATTTCATTTTTACTGTTTCCTGCTGGAACCACAATAGATACTGAGTTATTGTTTTATTCTTAAGTCAAACTTGATCTGGTCTGGAAACGGAGTGAAGGATTCGTTTAAATCTCAAAGTAACAGAGAATGTTACACTTTTATTCGCTAAGATTTTGGTTTGGTCTTTTATCGTCCGTTGGTATATTGAAATCTCAATCATTTGCACGATTCTCAGTGAATAAATCTTCTCACCCATAATAATAATAATAATAATAATAATAATAAAAATAATAATAATAATAATCGGAACACCACCCAGACCCGGTTACGGAGATAGGACCTGTAACAATTTTATGGGACTACACAATACACACGGACAGAACAATCACCCGGACATCGTTATTAGTGACCGCAAACAAAACAAATTGCATCCTTTTTTTATATATGGCATTCCCTAAAGACTACAATGTATCTTTGTATATCTTCAAAAAGCATTCAAAATACAAGGAAACCAAAATCTCAAAAATGTGGCACATGAGAATATCAACAATCCGTGTTGTAATTGGAGCCCTCAGATTGGTTGGAAAAGATTCTAATAGTCTCATTGAAAGTATTCCTTGTAGCCCATGCCTCAAAGAAATACAAAAAACTGTTCTCACGAGTACAGCCCACACCTTACGAAGGGCTTTATCTATGTAAAATATGTGTTTTTTTTCAATTGCAGAGTAGAATATGTCATGATGCCATTTCTGACCTTAGGTCTCTGGTCGGAACCCGGAAAGAAATGAGAACACCAGAAATCAAAGGAAATGAAATAATAATAATAATAATAATAATAATAATAATATTATTATTATAGATTTGCATGTTTAAACGATATTTCTTTTTGAGTTATCTTTAGAGATTGAGTTAGAAGAAGTTTTCTGAAATGTCTAGCATCTTTCTCACAACATCAGATGCTCAAGTATTGAAGTACTTTCTGACTGCATCAATCCTTCCTCAATTGTCCAGTGTATCTGATCACATTCTATGGTGGTGTCTTACGGTTCCAAGTGAGCCAACTATAATACGTAGGAATTTAACTTCCGTTCGTTCTATTTTTTAAATCCCATGGGAAGTCCTGTTATTATTCCAAATTTTAATTTTCTTTCGATTTTATCATGCAGTTTGTTGGAATATCCGCGTCTACGATATCTTAGGTCATCTGATATATTTTTTTCTTTTTATTTCCTACAATCAAACCCTGCTTCTTGCTTCAATTGAGTTGTCATCTAGAAACTTTCTTAGGACATCTTCTGCTTTATGACTATATCCTTTGTTCGAAATCATTGGCGCCAGTTCTATATAAACGGCCTTTTACTTTTTGGTACCTGATTTTGTATTTCTTTTAAGTCTATTTCCGTAATTTAGTTATTGTGTGTTTTATAGTTTTTGTTCTTCAAAAAGTTGACATTTTCTGGTTTTTCAACAAACTCTCACTTTCAGTCGTATTTACATCAATCTTTCTGTTTTTAATTCATCGCCAATTTACACTGTGGTATAAGAAGTTATAAATTCATGATGTAATGAAAAAGTTAAGATCCACAGCGAAAGGAAATGTGAGTCTAAAATTTATGATGAAAGGAAAGAAATGCATAAAATTTATAATAAAAGGAAAATCAACCCATAAAAATTATGATGGATGATACAAATTATGATGGTGGTAGATGGAAAGTCATAAATTTTATAATAGAAAGAAAAATATCGAAAAATTATTTGATGGAAAATTCATGTTAGCAGGAAACAATTATGATGGAGATAAAGAAATCCATAAAAATAATCTAGAGTTGAAAGAAATCCATAATATATGTGAATAAAGGAAAAATGCCAAAAACAATCATAGGAGAATGAAAGAAATCCATGCATTTTATGACGAAAGTAAAAGAAATCCTTAAAGTATATAATGGAAATAAAATTCATGATAGAATTTAAAAAAAAAAAAAAAACTAAAAAAGATATTGTGGTAGAAAAGAAACGTATGAACATTATAATGGAAGGAAAAGAATCTCTTAAAAATATTTTAAGATGATTTTCTAGAGAAAAATTTATGTCGCCAGTGAGAAAAATCGGAAGAGAAAAAGTTTTTTAACTTTGCAAAAAAGGAAAAAAATGCAGGTTGGGAGGTTATAGAATTTCTTTCCAATAGGATTCAGACATTAATATTCATATTAATCGTTTGAAGAACCTCTTGAATTGTATTCATTATTAGCAAAAGAAGATCAACTTTTCTTAACTAATCAACTGACTTGCATATTGGCTTTGTGAGATGAAAAAGGCTATAAATGTTTGAAATTCATTAATGAGTTTTATAAATCAAAGCTGATCAAGGAGAATTTTTTTTCTTGAGAGAAATAACAGTTTAAATGAAAAGCCAGGTGTTAATTAGTGGGAGAAGAGTCAGAGAAACAGTCACAAAGCCGTAATTACAACAAAATTAATCCTTGATCATCGTCATGAAGAATAACGGTAATCGTCGAACCAAATGTTAAAATTGGAAAAAGAAATCGTAAACCTAGCAAAAAAATTCCAAAGACCTAAAAAAATTATGGAACATGAATATGACGGTAGTGTCAATAAAATGGAAAAAAATCGAGAAAGCCTCTAAACGACAGTACCACTAAGAATGGCTAGAGTATAAAGTCATGGAGTATCGAAGTTACTGGTGTGAACAATAATAATAAAAATAACAATAATGATAACAATAATAATAATGGCTCTCAGAAAGGTTATGATCAAAACGGTTATTGACTGAAGATAACCATAAATGTGTTAAATTTAACAACAAATATTTAAAGCTGATGTTCAAATTAACATTATTGCATAGACAACGGTAATAATAAGAATAACAAGGAAACACTTGTGGGAATAGAAAGAACTGAACTACATATAAGAAAATAATGTGGCATTAATTACAGATATCCGTGGCAAAAGACCTGAATGCAATTGAATAATAGAGAAAAATGAATGAAGAAGAAATAAAAGAGTATCTTAGGCAAATATGAAAACTATTAGAAATAAAACTGAATAGTAGAACTTTAATATAAGGAAGTATTGACAGTATCAATAGGGACATAACCTGGACCCTTCCTATGCTGGACAAGAAAAGTTAAATCGATTTATCGACGTGCTAAAATGGCAAATGATTATGCACTAAGGAAAAATTAATGATTGTTAATATATTCAGGAGATCTTTGGTTTGGTTGGTTGATTTTGTTTAACAGAATATCAACACCTCTATGGGTCATTTACTATCAAAATCTAAATGTTTTGAACGCAGATGGAAAACGAAACCATTAAATAATAATAATAATAATTGATATGGCAGTCCCTGCAGACAGCAATGTATCTTTGAAGATATTCAAAAAGCTGTCAAAATACAAGGACCTTGAAATAGAAATCTCAAAAATGTGGCACATGAGAACATTAAGAATCCCTGTTGTAGTTGGAGCCCTAGGATTGGTTGGAAAAGATTCCAGTAGACTAATTGAAGGGATTCCTGGAAGTCCATGCCTCAAAGAGATACAAAAAATTGTTCTCACAAGTACAACCCACACTTTACGAAGGGCTTTATCTATGTAATTTTTTTTTTTGTCAGTAGAAAGTGTCATGATGCCATTTCTAACCTTAGATCCCTGGACGGGACCCGGAAAGAAATGTGTAAACGCCAGAAATCAAAGGAGATAATAATAATAATAATAATAATAATAATAATATTAATAATAATAATAAACGAAGACTTAATAATATTATTATACATAATAAATGGCGGTCATTTTCGGTCATCTTAGCCTAGTGTCCTTTCTTTAATTTTAATAATAACGGTTATGATGGTGATAATGTAAGAAAGTAAATAACAAACTCTTAAATCCGGATCCAGTGAAAATAATTGGTAACTCTTTATTGGGAGATATTTAAGGTCCTTTTTAAAACTGGCACTTTGATAACAAAAATAATCGGCGACAGTGCATAAAGTCTTGCACTAAAAATGATTGATGAGTTGAAAACAACACAAGTCAAAGTTATAAAAGTCTACGTCCGACCTAAAAATTGCAATAGAACTAAAACAAGGATAAATAGATAATCAAGAAGCATAGTAACTGTGCAGTAAGTTCCGGAAAAACTCAAGGATCTGCAGATGAATCCTCATAGATTTGCGCTGAGGACATATAAAGAGAGAAATTCAATCGTTATTAATTGTGAACCTGAAAAACGCCGCCATAAGAAGCAATTGCATAAAAATGAAGACAGACAAGAGTTAGGAAAATAGCAAACACACATTGTGTTAAGATAGAGATGATACAATTAACTATTAATCAACAAACATGAGTTGGTCAGAAAGAATACAAAAATAA
Organism: Acanthosepion pharaonis; assembly: GCA_903632075.3. Lineage (NCBI taxonomy): Eukaryota > Metazoa > Mollusca > Cephalopoda > Sepiida > Sepiidae > Acanthosepion > Acanthosepion pharaonis. Next base: position 1,260,286 of record CAHIKZ030001990.1, read on the forward strand.
GCATGAGTGGGCGGGAATCGTGTAAACAGTGCAAAACTGGCTATGATCTGACCACGCAAACTAATAGAGTATATACACAAACCAAAAGCAGTCTTAGAGAATAGGAAAAGGACTTCAAATTTTCTAAGATTCACTCAGCCTAGGTCAGAAGACTAAATCTAATCACAGTAAACAAGGAGAAGACTTTTCAGACAGGAAACTGGAAGAAAAGGAAACATTTCACAAATATTCAAACCTAGCGAAAAAAGTGACCTTGTGACACAGGAAGGTAATAGTTGTGCTTGTTGTTTTTGGAACACTTGGAAGAAATGAAAATTCAAATAAAATAGAAACCTTCCAATTGAATCACTAACGAGAGACATTGTTTTGATTGCGTTTGCTGTCACTTGAGACCCATATCGGACCACATTAGATACGCGTGTGAACATTCGATGTGTGAATGTACCTGTTGTAGCATATATTTCTTCATGGGTTTACTTGTAAACAAATATGCCAACGTCTAATTTTATTTTTGCAAGTAGTATGCTAATGCTAGTATACGGAAAATGATTTCCATTCTGTTTGAAGAATACACCAGAACGACGATGGCGGGTTGTTTATCAACCATTTTGCTTTCTAAAGGAAAAAAAAATGTAGATAAATAAATGCTTTCAAATTCTAATTTCTACTGAAAATAAGATTTCCTTTCAACCCACTTATTTTAGATCAAGATTTCTCAAAGGAAACCTATTTCCAATGAATCTTCTCTGCTGAATTACAAATAACGCCTGCACATGAACCCCCCCCAAAAAAACAAAAAAAAAACGATGCAAATAAAACATTAAAAACGTGTTGAATTGAAGCTAAATATGGTTCATGAACCGAGGCAAATTTGAAATTATTTGCAGTTGTTTCCAATCCATAAATTACATATGAAATTGTTCCCGAGATCCTTTGGGGATTGCAACAAATATAGAATTGCTTTGCAACATGAATAGCAGGACTAAATATAATGGAAATGGATTTTTTAATTGTTTTTATTAATAAAATATGTATTCAAATGTATGAATTATTCTTGAACAGATAATTCCAAGAACTTGATAATTGTGGGAACGTACATATTCAAAATCCAGTTTTAATTTCCTAGATTTACATAACAGTTTTCTTTATATATATATATATATATATATATATATATATATATATAGATTTACATAACAGTTTTCTTATTATATATATATATATATATATATATATATATATATATATATATATATATATATATAACTCATTATATATCTATTATTACTGGTTTTCAGTCTTATAAGAATATATATATATATATATATATATATATATATATATATATATATATATATATATATATATATATTTCAGAACTCATTATATATCGATCTTATGTCATTTTATAATATTTATTTTATGTTATTTTATTATTCAACTCAACGATTTAATATGAAATTGCTCCTAATATATATATTTAATAAAGTAAAATCTAAAATCACATCATACGAGGAATAGCCTTTTTCGGCCGCATTTTTTCTCAAAAGGCTGTTCCCCATATGAGATGGTTTTGGAATTTATTTTTTATTATTTGCTCTGTAATAATAAGTGCACTGAACTCTTTTGTGGATCAATTTTAATATTTCATGTTACTAGTATCCACTTGGATTATATGCCAAGGATTTGTAACCTTTACTCTCTCACTCTCTCTCTCTCTCTCTTTTATTTATATATATATATATATATATATATATATATATATATATATATATATATATATATATATATATATATATATATATATATATTTATTATCATTATGAGTGGCAATAATAAAATTAATTTTATCTGTTTATGGCAATGATAAAGTTTTGTACCACTAAACATTATATATATATATACTCTTCCTCACAGTTTGATACAAATATGAGTTTCATACACTGCGTGCCTTATTATTATCGAGATAACTTCTTTTCCAATCAATTCATACAAAATTTTGACACAATGTTGGCAACACTGAGCTGCGCAATCACTGAAATTTTCGTACTGATCTGCGCAATGTAAACAAACTGGCGCCATATTTGTTATCAGCACGGTGATTTGAGCGTGCCAAATTGCTAGAATAAGTATAAGAATTTAGTGAAAAGATGGGCTGTAAAAGCAGTTTAAGTGATGCTGAAAAAATCCATATACCATACCTTAAAACTGATATGATATATATATATATATATATATATATATATATATATATATATATATATATATATATAATGGACTCTCCTGTCGGTTTCGACGTATGAAGATCTGACAGGTTAATTGATTCAATTATGAAATTTTGTGCGATAATCTTAAGTGGCACTTAAGACCCGCTAGTGATTTAAAAAGGAGGCCGCATATAGAGCAAGAGTAAGGAGTGTGGGATGATATCACCGTTAGATTGGCTGACCTTTTAGATCTTACTCTCGCTTCTTGAAGACAGTCCAGACAAGCTGATTGAAAACTGCTGAGTTCACTAAAACACGTTGATCTCCATTCTACACGCCCTAAAGCTAAGCGCTCGAGGGTGTTATGAGGCATATTGACAGTTTGACAAGTTGCTCTTCATCTTATCTTTGTATCTTAGCCACGGGCATCCTACATTCCTGTAGCCCTGATCTAACTGACTGTACATTAGGATCTTGGGTATCCTGTTATCAGACATTCTCAAAACATGAACAGTCCACCAAAAAAAATCTTGATTCCTCCAATATTACACCTATTAAATTAATATATATATATATATATATATATATATATATATATATATATATATATATATATATATATATATTATTTATTTAAAAAATGATTCCAAATCGCGACATAAGAAGTCCCATGTTTCAAAAAACAAGAGCCGAAAACTTCAATATAATTATTTAAATTATTTAAATTAAATTGAGTTAAAATAAGCTCTGTTCCATCTTCAAGCGAAATTTTTTTGAATAACGTGTTTCTGAAATTTACGTGTTTTAAAAATTGAAATCAAAAAATTTCCATGGTAACAGCTAGGGCGAATTGTTTGTTGGGTAGGCGGGTGTTGGGTGTTAATAACAAGTATCAGTATAGAGTTACTTTGTAGATGTCAAGTCAGTGAAAGGTGGGGTGTCTAAATTTGAAACGGAAGATCTATTAACCTCGTCTAGTTTGTATGTCTATGGAGATTTATTTATTTTTTTATTTTATTTTTTATGAAAGGGATTTTGCATATAAAAAACAAAAACAAAAACTGTCGTAACGTTTGGTTTTTTTGACGACTTCATAAAGGGTTATCTTTTTTAGGGTATTTAAACTATTTATTTCGGCTATGGATTATGAAGGGTGTTATATTGTATGCATGTTTTAGTTAATTATTCAAATCATGAATCTGATGAGTGGGCTATGGATTAAACAAGTTATTATATTGTATGTTAATTTTTAGCTAATAGTTCAAACCAAAAATCTGATGATGCCTACAAAAAACCGTTAACTCGTGTCTATTGTTTAATAGATTATTATTATTTAGAAGCTTAATTATGTGTAATTTCTCATGGAGGCATAAAGGGCATGGGTCATCCCAAGTTTTACATGTTCTAGCCTTGTTAATAATTTTCCATTTAACTTTAGGTGTCCTAAATATATATATATATTGTGTGAGTTTCAGTTTATAACATCAAACTTTATAGTGTTAATATAATTTTTTTGGCTTGCAAACTTTTATTGCGTGCGATAATTAAGAAATTATAAATGAATCCAAAAGAAAATCCATAGAAACATATAATTAATTAAAATAATATTTTATATTTCTTAATAGATTATTTCATCTTATTTCATAATGTTAATATGGAAACCTTGACAGCCTATAACCTTCATCAGTATTTTACATATTGATGTTTCTACTGATTACATTTGAAGCTTAACCTTCGATTATCAGTTGTGTTTATTGCTTCCCAGAGATATTTGAATATTGTTTTCATTCTCATACACATCTACTTTAATGGTGGACCACAAGTTTTCCATTTGATTATTATCCAAAGAGACAGAAAGAGTGTTCCATTACTTTAGCTGTATTTTTGGCAAGGTGAGCAATAGTCAGCTTTTCAGAATATGGATAAACATTGTCTTCTGCGAATATAATCTTTATCTTAACATTTCTTGGTTTTGCCATTATGCTGCTCAAAAAACCTCTTGTCCAAGAACTTGAAATAATTCTTTGTATTTATCCTAAATCTATTTGAAAGGATGTATAATTTTACTCCTTAAAAAATCCATATTGTTGTACACTATTTACATTTATATTATTATACTTAGACCCTGCACAGTGGATAAAGGTGTTGGTTAGATCCAGTGACAGGACTTCAAAGAGTATGAGTTCAATACCCGGTTAAGGCAGTGGAGAACTTTCAGAGGGGAATAAACAGCAGATAACTAACATCCATTAGATTAGGTTTATAACAGCCGGAAATTCATACCCAGGTGTCCTCAAGGACACATGGCACAGTGGATAAAGGCGTTAGTTAGATCCAGTGACAAGGTCCAAAGAGTATGAGTTCAATAACCGGTTAAGAAATTGGAGAGGGGAATTAACAGGAGATAACTGATAACTGACATCCATTAGACATGGCACGTGGAACTAGAACAGTCAACCCCAGCGAAATAAAGGGTTCAGTTCGACATTCCAACCACCTGAAGAAGGCCGGAGAATACAACAGCCGAAACGTTATAATAAATATGACGACGAAAATGAGGACAATGTAAATAGTGTACATAATACCACATCTCAGAAATATAGACATATATAGTTCTATACTAAGTCGTGTTGAAAATTAACTCATCCTCTTACCCAACCACCAGGTCAATCCAATGTATCTTTATATTCTTCGCTAAAAATTACTGTTGAGAAATCAGATTTCGTGTACTACTTCGCCCAACTTACACGCTTCACTTAGTGACGTTTATTTAAATGTGGTAACTTTGCTTCTTTCTTGTTTTAAAACAAACTTTCTATATGTATTTTCTCTTTGAATCACAAAAACTTTCTTGTTTATTCTCCTTTTCATTATGCACAAATTGTTTTCTTAAAACTATATTTTTAGGGGCTTAATATTGTTTTCTGTTGATATTTGGTTGTTCGATGCCATCAGTTCAGGATTTTCGCAATTTTTTCTGTCTTGGTCCCCCCTCTCAACCACAAGTTTCTCTTTTGTAGTCTATACTTTTCCAAGAATCCATAGCAATCCTTAGACATATAAAACATTAAATAAAAAGTTATCAGTAACTATACTATTACAAAATTATTATTACAATCGCACATCACTAAATAAAGTGTTATAATTATTTGTAATAAAAACAAATATGACAACTTTTCGATCGTTGTGCCATCAGCGAGCAATAACTGAACAGTTCTAAATAATAAAAAAAATAAGAACTGAACAAGATATTCCTAAACATGAACAGGGGAGACAGAACAGTCTACTTTCGTAGATTAAATAAAGAGTTCAGTTCGGAATTCACTGGAGGTTACGCAGATCGATATACACCTGAGGATGGCCGGATGGAACAGTGGTAGAAACGTTGTGGTGAAAATAACAAAGAGGCCGAATATAAATAGTGTAAATAATAACTTCTCATCCCAAACATTCCAACAAAGCACAAAACAAATATGATATTAAAAGTTGAAATTCATGTGGTATATTTATCATAAGAATATATTCTAAAGGTCTTTTATGAAAACTCAGATTTACATAATAAAATCAGGCATTATCTATCTATCTATCTATCTATCTATCTATCTATCTATCTATCTATCTATCTATCTATCTATGTCTGCTTTAATCAGTTTCTATCTATTTATCTATCTATATCTGCTTTAATCTGTTCATATCTATCTATCTATGTAGGTAGCTATTTCTGGGATGAGGAGTTATTATAATTGAACTTTTGGTTGTTATCACAAAGTTTCGGCTGTTGTACCTTCCGGTCTTCTTTAACTGTTGATCTGAATAACTTTCGAGAATTTTCGAAATGAACACTTCATTTGATCCATGAAGTTAGATTTTTCTCATTTCGCAGGTATCGCTTTACACTGATTCTAATTTTGATCTGCTACGTCCAGGGACAATAGCCTAGTAGGTTGAACGTTGTGTCGTGAATTTGGTAGCATAGTAATTGCATCGTTAGTTCAATCCCTGGGTAAGGGCGAAGAAAATAAGAGAGTATTACGAAAAGAAGAAACAGTTCATTCTTCCAAACTTCATGGTTCAAGAGCCAGATCAGATTAACAGTATCTCTATCTATAAAAGGCAGGATGTGTGTGTGTGTGTGTAAGGAATGCACGGCCGCAATTTTCGACGGATTTGCACCAAAATTTACATGCACATGCTCCAAGTTAGCGAAAAGGCCAAGATCGACTTTGCATTTCCCAACTCCCATCGATAGTGGAAATAATCGCTTTTTTTCTTGCTTCTACGGCACTTTTCATGTAGTTTGCGGCCATTTTGTACTGGCCAGAGTGATAGCTTATAGTTGGCTGCCACGAATAAGCAGAGAGAGATTCTATTGGCCAGCGTGAGAGCCAACAGCTGACTGACACGAATGTTAACTAGCATGCTAGCATGCAAACAAAATCGCTAGCTGCATTCGTCACAAGTGGGGAAAATTTAAATCTGCATAGCACTTTACTCCAATTGGCTCATTCGCTTGCTTAAATTCAACGTTGATTCTGATTCCGCAGAACTGGGTTGGGTGTGAAAAAGTATTTGTTGTAAACATTCTTTTTTCATTCAGTTTTTTTCAGTTACAAGTCCTTTTTTAAAGTTGATCGTTTTGTGTTCATTTTGTTTAGTTCTTTTTTTGTAACAGATTTAATGTTTAGTATAGAGCTTAGAAAAAATTCGCAGTGTGAGATAGGCAAGAAGTAAGGCATGTAGCAACATCAGCACGGCAAAGGGTACTCCTTTAAAGGCAAGGAAGGGCAAAAATATTTTAAGTCAAGTGATAGCGATTGCTGTATGAGTCGTACGATTTTTGAATCAAGCGCGGGCAACGCCGGGCCATGCTGCTAGTACTTGTATAAACATCTATCTTAAATAACAACGCAACAAAGTTCTTCCTATCTATTTCTTTAAACCTAGGAAGGGATAATGAGAAGTGTTTATGTATTGTGGAGAATTGCTGTCACTTGACCGGCTTTGAAGGCCAACCGGAAACAACTTGTATGATAATTCAACCAGTACAAATCCATGAAGATATGTGTTATCCTTTTTTCTCTCGAAGTTCGGTGGTTGAGTTTTGTACCAAACGGAAGACGTTATTTAGATTTTCCGGTGAACAACTGAATGTTGTTTTGGTGTTCATTGTTTGATAGTTTTTGAATGGCTTTTTCACAGTTTGTTCTCAGCAGAAGCATTCATAAGCAAAGAAGATTTGTGGATTTTTTATGCGTCTGACACGAAGAAAAGTTCTTCACTCGCTGGCATGAAGTCAGAACGGATTGAATAGTGTGATCTCCATTCCGTTCCAATAGATTCTGTCGCTTGCTTATTTTAACAGAATTCAAATCCTTTAGAAATAAACATATTTTCTTATTTAGAATATATGCGACAAGAAAAGAGCATATGTCGTGTCTCTGAGAAACACCTGAATCTCTTTAAGTTTCTTTCAGTAGAGTTAATTTATATATGAGATTATGCCAAATTCAATAACTGGAAACATATTACTTTGTACTGATTTAAAGGCATGAACGCCAGATTTCTTGAATTCTGTTGTTCAGCTTCATATACTGATGTTGTCTTACCTCGAGTAAAACGTGCTGAATGTGCGTATTCAAATGCACTTACTGCCCAAATAAAAACAAGAAAATTCAATCATGCAGGAAAAATATAAATTTAGAAAGCTTTTAAAAAATATTTTATCCTGTAGCAGAATTTTACCTGTCTTCAGGATAGCCAGAAGCAGGTAGAAGCATAGAGTAATCTACCCAACAAGTTTAAGTGAACATACGGCAAAACCAGAACAAAGAGTTATCGTAAAATGTCACGTGATCACAATCACGAATCCCGTAACTCCTTAGGGTCGTAAGGGCACCAAATCTGCTGCAGTATTGGTGTTTCCTCGATAAGAGAGACTGGTCCAGGGCTGGTTTGAATTCAGAATTTTCCTACTGTAGTAGACTGGTTGTCAGCCAAGGCGATATGTCCTGCTATTTTACCCATAGCTGTGGGCAACATACGGAATTATAAAATTCCCGAGGGCTTCATCTAGCGCATGGAAAGTTGGTTTTCTGTGTCGCGCCAGAAGATTTATCTCGCCTGAGTCTATCTTTCAAATCAACAAATTTACCATACGTCCTTGTATTGAATACTGTTGCCATATATGGTCTGCTGCCTCTGCTGTTCATCTCGAGGTCCTCGACAAATCAGAGACGGATATACAATAAGTCCTGGTCAGTCTATAGTCACTTTCTCACTGACGGATTCCCTCTGTCTTTTCTACAAATATTTTCATAGCATCTGCTCTGACAAGCTACTTTCAGTGGTGCCCCCAACTGCATGAATTTAAGCATGCTACTAGGTTGGCACCCTTTCACTGTCGAAACGGTTAAATGTAACCGTCTCTTCTACACCAACAGTTTCTTCTCTCGCACTTCCCGACAGTGGAACTCCCTTCCTCTTACTTGCTTCCCTCATAACTATAATCTTTATTTATTCAAATGTAATGCCAATCGACATCTTCTGATGCCTTGATCTTGATCCCGGTCCTTCTTTTTATCCTTTTCTCAAACACCACCTCTTTTTTCTTAATTTCACTGTCTGTAACCCCTTGTGTGCTACTGGCACTCCCGCCTAGCTAGCGGTGAAATGCTTAAAAAAATTAATCGAATATAATAACTTGTAGGAAATGATGTAATTTGTACCTCAAATTTTAATCTAATACACAATTAATTTCTAATTTGCGCATTTTTTAATTTTAAACAACTACATTGAATCAATAGCTTCATCTACTGCAAGGAAAGTTGGTTCTCTGTGCCATGCAGAAGGTTTTTCTCGCCTGAGTCCATTCTTCAAATCAACAAATTTACCATTCGTCCTTGTATTGAATACTGTTGCCATATATTGACTGGTGCCCACGCTGTTCTTCTCGCGGTCCTCGACAAAATCCAGAGACAAATATGCAATGTGATAGGTCCTGATCTGGAATTTCGTCTACGGTCATTTCTCACTGTCGTGATGTCGCTTCCCTCTGTGTTTTCATATTTTTCATGGCAACTGACTATCTACTTTTACTGGTTCTCCAACTGCATAAATTTAAGCCTGCTACTAGGTTGGCATCTCGGTCCGACCCTTTCATTGTCGAAACAGTTAAATGTAACCGACGCTTCTACTCAAACAGCTTCTTTTCTCACACTTCCCGACACTGGAACTCCCTTCCTCCTACTCATTTCTCTACTGGCTATAATCTTTAAATCTTCAAATGTAATGTCAATCGACATCTTATGATACCTTGATCCTGATAAGCGTCCTTATATATATATATATATATATATATATATATATATATATATATATATATATATATATCCTTTCTTCAAACACCCTCTACTTATGCTCTGACTCTTTGTAACCCCATGCATGTTAGTGCTACTCTCGCTTTGCTTGAGGTGAAATGCTTAAAAAATAAAAACATTAGGCCGTAAGTGAATGTAAAAGGTCAAATGTTACGTAAATGAAAAGACTAGGTACATAAAGGAAGATCCTTCTCCCTCGTGTGTCAGGGTGGATGTGTTGAAAGTTGTGTATTTCATTGCAGATATTTGACTTTTCCAAGTGTCGGGTGTATGAGATTATTAATTACTCATCTTTCAACGTAAGTTCACTATCATAGAAAACTCGACAGGCATCGAACTTTAAGACAGTCGTAACGATAAACCACATTTTTCATTATAGCCACGCATATGTGCCAGATAAAATAATTATTACAAATATTCTTTCCTGTCGTTACGAAACTTTATTAAACCCTTCTGGCCTCTCGCTGTTTTACCTCTGCTTTCATTTCAGATGATCGGACGAATTACATCAATCCAAACCTATATGGCTAAGACCCATCGTGCCACCTAAACTGAATCGACGCCCTTTTATTGCTTTCATCTTCCATTGGTAAGGAGGATTTTTTACTCAGACAGCTTCTTCCTCAGGCAGAACTTGAAATGTGAAACAAAGCCCCGATCATTACTATCTTAACCTCTTCTAGTCTAGGGTCAACACATCTTCATAATATGTACGTTATTGCAATAACCTTCAGTAGCCCTGTAACTTGAGTGGCTCTTGGGCCTTGTATTGAGTGAATAACAATATAAAAAGAAAGGTATTAATGTGAAAATTTTAGGTAGGGTAATATAACAATTATTTGTAAAAAGATGCCCCATCAAATATTTTAGGAACGTTTCCTGCCAGAAATTAACATGAACACTTCAACAAATAAAAGACCAAATGAATGAACAAAATGTAACAGAGAATCGGGTCAGCCCGATAAAAGACTTGGTTGTATGTGGTTCTGTAAGCACCAGGAGTCACGTCCTCTTATACAATGGGCTGTTGAGAGAAGACCTATTTGCATATGAATGATACTGGACAGATATTAACCAATAGTCAGCGTAGATCTGGGGCTAGGAGAGCTATATAACGCCAGTGTTTTTCTCAATCAAGAGAAGTGCTCTCTGTGTGGACATACGAAAAAGATGAAAAAAACAACAAAAAAAAACTCGTAAATTTAAAACAAAATTCAGCGTCATGTGTTCGGTATATCGAAGCATTTAGATAAAATATTTCTACCAATGGAATTGTCTAAAACATTCCATCATTTTATTGTAGACAGCATTTTCGCTTATTGCCTTATTCTATCGAACGTTAGATGTTTTACGATAAATTTACGATGAAATTGAGATTCCCTAAATGTTATCGTTATTGCACTTTTTGATGATCTGACTGCGTTTCATACAAACTTACAACTGAATCAAGTTTGTGTTTTTTTATGCTAGCATCACTTAAACCAATAGTTTTATATTTATACACCCCTGGTCAAAATCATAAGACCAGGTATAAAAGGGTTAAAAAAAAAAAGATGGCAGAGATAGAGAGGGGTAAGTGGTTGGGAGGGAGTCGAGTCTCTTTTTTTAAATAAACTTTTTATGTAAATTAATAAAAGTATGCAAAATTATGTAAGTTATTTTTAAAAATACTCCAACAAATTTTTGTTAAGAATTTAAGCCTTTAATATAATTGGAATAGGCTTCATTTAACAGTTTCGACAGTGAAAGGTGAGAGCGAGATGGTAAGACTCTATAAATAAATTGTAAGAAATTCGAGCACTTTTCTTAATCAAGGTGATTATGAGGTACTTGATAAAATAAATTATTTACTAAACCAATTGATTATTGAATATTTTAGCTCTAGTTATCCACGGGACGATAGTTTGGCCTTCCTGCTGGCTTGTTCAATTCTCGTAACTTCGACATATTTTAGTATGGATGTTATATATCTAATAACGATAATAAAATATTATTTAAAGAAAGGTGACAATATTATCGCATTTGAAACCTTTAATAGTGAATATGTTCTTTGCTTTTTATATTGAATCTTATGACTACAAATTAGAGAAAGAAAATAATTCTTGTGTCAAATTATTGTGTTAATGCTTTTAAATTCAGTGATACTAAAGTGTTACATGTCGAAAGGCGAAGACTATGGTCACCCAAAGATCTTATTAATTGGTGAACATTCCCTGAGTCAGCAAGAAAGACTATCATTACGAAAGAAGTACAACAACACCTTAAAATACTTTTATTCCGAAATATGGCAGAATGTGAACAGAAAACTGATAATATAACTTGAAGATAGAAAAGTCACTGAACATATTGTGGAAGAGATGTAGCCTTCAAATCTGATATTCACTAAAGATAAATGTTTGTAAAACATTAAAGGTTGTGACTTAAAGGCACTTTGGCGGGAAAAACAAAAAACCACTTGAATTAGTTTCGAACGAAACAAACTAGTTCCAGAAATTGAAAGCTTCCCTAAAATTTCATTGAAAAAAACAAAAAACAAAAAAACAACAATATGAAAGAACGTAACCTATCAAAAAACACTAAAATATCTTTATTGGACATTTCATGACCAAAGTATTGACATCAAGCAAAATAGTAAACAGTATAGATTAGGCTCAGCTTCCGGGAGAATAATAGTTTGACCACAGATAAACGTGTTGTATGACATTGCAATTCCATAGAGTTATCACAGAGTTAAATCCCCATAATGTTAGCATTATTTCTGGTAATATTCTTTTCTCAAGTATTTTACAGCTTGTCTTGTATTAATACATCACATTGAAGCAGCGTCTAAGCTGCTGGTTGGAAGAAGATTTGTCGTTGCATTATCAGAGATCTGTGTAGATAAAAGCGCCATGTATTCTATCTATACATATATAAAGGGCAGTTGTCTATGTGTGTGTGTGTCAGGCTAAAACCGAAAACTACAATAATATATATATATATATATATTCACAGACTCATTATCATCCAAGCTAGCGTTTTGTAAAAAAATATTATCGTATGATTTGTATTTACGAAGATATTTAAAAATTACAATGTATTAGAATGCATTCGAAATTCTCCGAATGAAAAAGTAAAAACGAACGGTAATAATTCTTATTCCCGATTATTATTACCGTTCGTTTTTACTTTTTAATTCTGCTGATGCCTTTGAAACGCTATACATGTATGTATTTTTAAACTTTCTATTCTCTGGAATTATTTTCGCATCTATAGTAAATAAAAGCGTAACTTTAAAAATTGAATATTAAAACAAAAGTAAATTTAAAAGAAGAAGAATATTAAATACAATTAATTGACAAAAAGGTTAATATTTATTTATTCAAATATACGAGTGTGTGTGTGTGTGTGTGTGTGTGTGTCTGTCTCTGTGTGTGTGAGTGCGCGCGCACGCGCGTCCGGCTAAAACTAAAAAAACTAATACAGTGTAACCCGGATATAAGAGAGTTGTCGGGACCGGAGAAGAAGTCTCTTATATCCGGGTTTCTCTTATATCCGGGTTTGGTCTATTTTATATACATTAACACAGGCTCTAATTTGGGACCAGAGGAAATCTCTCTTATATCCGGGTTTCTCTTATATCCGGGTCTCCTATATCCGGGTTACACTGTGCAACAAAATAAATATATGTACAGACTCAGTATCACACTAAAGGGCAGTTGTCTGTATGTGTGATTGAGTGTGCGTGTGTATGTATTATTGAATTATTAATATTTTTAGGCCATCTTATGGAAAATAATTTTTATTCAATCTTTAAAAAATAAAATTCATTGTTTTTTGGTTTGTAACTAACATAAAAAAATAAATAATTTTAAATTAATTTTATTAAAGCAAAAAACTATAGCGAGCCTTATTTTTTCGAAAACTAATTTAAATAAAATATAAATTCGTAAAACAAATATTCAGCACAACTAATGATGACCGTAAGTCATGTCTGTCTCTCCTAATTTTAATTTAACTATTTTTTTTTCTTTTCAAATACAAATATAGCTTGAAATGTAAGCATAACCTCTTTTCAAAGCTAAATTCTCAATGTATCTTGCTTCTACTCTCTTTCAAAATAGTTAGTAATTGAATTCATTTACGGAAAAATGTTTGCTTTTTTACTGTTTAAAAGTAAAACTTTATTTACTTACAAACATCTAAGTAAATTAAATAAACTTAGATTAAGATATATTTAAACATATTTAATTTAATTATTTTTTGAAGCCAAATCGATAGCGAGCCTTACTTCTTGGAAAAAGAATTATTTACTATTTATTTTGGAGGGAAATTTAGATTTTTAACTCATTTACGCAGATGAATATCTATCTGTCTATCTATCTATGCACGCTTATGTACATGAACGAACGCACACACACACACACACACACACACACACACACATATATATATATATATATATATATATATATATATATATATATATATAATTACAGCAACCACGAATCCGTATAGAGACACAGATCTATAAAGTCTACTCTGAAGTTTTATACAAGCTGTAATCATGAGATGATTGCTTCCAAAGCGGAATCTACGAATCGCCATATGTAATTACGTAAACGATGGAAAAAGAAAGAAAATGAAGAAAACGTGAAAAAATAGTCGTCCATTCAACCATCAATCATTATAAAGAGTTAATATCTATGTCCAAATTATTTATACCTATCAGCAAGCTTTTTGAGGTCATAATCAATGAGAAGGTAGTTGTGCATCTAGAAGAGAACAAACTCTTGAGCGACGAGTAGTATGGGTTTTGGTCGGCCCGATCCACTGCTGATGTCCTAACTGCCATCACTCCCAGAATCAGTGAGGCTCTTGAGGACAAACACACGTCAAGGGGCATAGCACGAGATATCACAAAAGCCTTCGACAAGGTGTGGCACAAGGTTTACTACACAAGCTCTCCAGTTATGAAATCACTGGAAGGGTCTTCTCGATCATAAAATATTTCCAAACAGATAGGTCCATGAAGGCAGTTATTAACCCTAGCTGTTAAAGCAGGCGTCCCCCGAATTACCACCAATCCTGATGAAGGTAGGTCCTCTCGAGAAAGTACTGTGCTTTGAAAGAATCACACCCAACCTCAAATGAAACTCGTACATATGATCCATTGCTAAGGATGAAGGTAAAATGTTCGGCTCTCTGTACCGCTCCAGTAAGTGTCTGACTCCTCCAGCTATTCTCTAACTTTACAAGAGTCAGATCAGGTCAAAAATGGAGTACTGCTGTCATAGTTCGGCGAATAACTCCAACCTTGATAGAGTTCAAAATCATCTCCGAGCCCTTGTGGGTGATGAATTATTCTCCACCTACTCTGCCTCTATTTTCACGGAAAGTGCTCGGACGAACTACATTCCTTGATTTCGCCAAGTAAAACGTTCACAACAACAACACACCATACCATTTACATTGTAGCAAACCACCAACATTCTCTCCGTATTCCATCGGTGAGAATTAAGTTCCACTCAAGCAGCTTTTTCCCATGAACCACTGCCCTGTAGAACCGACTCCCACGTGGATGTTTCCTTTATTACTACACTCTTAACCTGTTCAAGGCTCGGGTTAACCGTTATCTTCCACTCCTATACACACAAATGGCAGTCCGAACGTAACCCTCTAGCTCTTGTGGCCCCCGTGCCTTGTAAATAGTGAACCTAACTGTAAAGATCATTTTCTCCCATAAATATAGCAAACTTTCAAGAGACAGAGAGAGGGGGAGGGAGAGAGAGAGAGAGAAAGAAAGAGAGTGAAAGATAGATTGATAGATAGATAGATAGATAGATAGATAGATAGATAGATAGATAGTGATAGAGAAACACTATGAAAGCAAATAGGCAAAGGTGGCACTATCTCTGTAGGCATGCTTTGTCATCGAATATCGATAGTTTATTTCAAACCAAGCAGAAAACGGTCGATAAGCTGGAAGTGCTAAACAACAGTTATACCATTAGCATTTCCTGTAACATGGCAGTCGTTGGCAGGACTGCATATGTCATTGTGTGATTTCCCGGGAGAGACTCTACGTTTTCTTGAAAAAAAAAACAAACGAAAAAACCGAATAAAGAAACATGAGTTTATTTGGTAATTACATTGCCTCTTTTTTATTAACGTTTCTACCATCACTACTACTACTACTACTACTACTATTGCTGCTGCTGCTGCTGCTGTTGCATGGTTTTCTTTATATCTTCAGGGAATACAAAACGTCATGGCAGTTTGTAGAAACTTTAAATCACTTTTTACGTTTCAGAAGAAGAGACAAAAGTAAATGAAAGTAACATTTGAAAAGTTATTTTTTAATTTAAAGCGAACTATTTTGATAAAACAATTAAATAATAGTTTGATGAAAAGAAAAAGTAGACATTTTAGGTATACCATGCGTAATGCTGTTTGCAATTTAATGGATGCAACCGGTTTTTTAAACGGTAATTTTTTATTTCACAGAAAATTCCAAGTTTTGTTGGACCAAAACTAAAAGTTTTCACCCAACTTAACAAAACCAAAGCTGCCGTAATTTAGATGTTACGTTTGAAATCAGGAATTGAAATTTATATCAAACAATTATTGGAAGATTACAGATATTGTTTCCATGAAAAATCGCTAAATTGTTTGTGATTTTATTTATTGATATCACCGCCAATCAGTAGGTGAGTTTGTATAAAATAATTAGGATTCACTGGTGTATAGACATTTCATTCGCAATATGTTCTAAGAACGAAATATTGATGTATCCTTTTTATTATCTATCTATCTAAGCATGTTCTATATTTATATAAATAATCACTTGCGTCGATCATTATTTCGCAGAATTGTTATTATTAAGTTCTATTACGTTATTTCTTTGATGTGGTTCAGTATATTTGATTAAATAGTAACTGTGTCGGTCATAGACGAAAGAGTATCGTTTATTTACATCAATAATTTATGTTGCTTTCAGGAGCAATGGATAAGCTATTACTATAGTACTGTCGTTTTCTTTTATTCGTATATAAATATATATATATATTTATAATATATATATATATATATATATATATATATATATATATATGTATGTATGTGTGTGTGTGTGTGTACAAGTATAGAATTGCTGTATACGGAATAAATTCCAATAACCATCAAATACTATTCTTAAAAGAGTGCCCAGTACAGTAGATTAAATATAATTATTTATTCGAAAATGATATCATAAAAAATTTTATAAAATCACTACAAAATAGCCATTTTGTTTCCAACAATTTCTGGTGTCTAATCAAGATTTGATAAGACACCAGAAGTGTTGAAACAAAATGGCTATTTTTGTAGCGATTTTATAGCATTTTTTTATGATATAATTTTCGAATAAATAATTATATATATATATATATATATATATATATATATATATATATATATATAAATGATACTTTTTAACATTATTTTTTGTTAAAAATCATATATATAAATCATGTATATATATATATATATATATATATATATATACAGGTAAGATGAAAAATATGCTATATATAATTGTGCAATGATTTTTAACCTGTTTTTGATTTAATAACCTATTGGTTATGTACAGCGGTGTCCTGGGTTTGATAGATGCATAGTTTCTACCAGCGAATCTTGTATTTTGATATATATATATATATATGAGATTTTAAAGAAAATAATGGTAAAATTTTATATATATATATATATATATATATATATATATATATATATATATATATATATATATATATATTTTGTTGGATGACAGATCATCCAACAAGGAAAATAACACCACAACAATAAAATAAAAAGAATAAATGAATTAGTAGAAGATAGGACAAAAATTATGTAAATTATTTTCCTTAAACAGAATTGGTGAAGTTCTGTTTCCCCATCCCCCACTTTCACCAATGTCTATATATGGAATTCATTTAAAGTTCAGTGACTATGATCTAAAGATCTCTTGGAGTATGAAACAGTGTATAACCATGCAGTAGTGTCCACATTATCTATATCCACAACATATCCCCCAATAAACAGGGCAAATTTGAAAAAAACTTACAATAAATATATATATATATATATATATATATATATATATATATATATATATATTATAACCTGAGCCGAAATTAAAATTCCAAATTAGTTTATAGTGCTGTTAAATATTTAACGACAGTAATAATTCATCGAAACAACACCGTGAACTTGCGAGAATTTACATTATTCGGACTATTGTCCCCATATTTGTCGCAATATTTATCACAAGCTTGGACATGGTGAGTTTGTTCACCAAGGTACACACGGAGGAGGCACTCTCAGTAGTCAGAGACAGATTGGCCTCAGACTCTTCCCTAGAAGAACGGACCAGTATTTCAATAGATAATCTGATGGAGATGTTGTCTTTCTGTACACAAACAACACACTTCGGAATGAGCTCGATAGGATGAGGACTTAGCAATGGGCTCGCCATTATCACCAGCAATGGCGAATATATACATGGAATACTTTGAGGAAATGGCATTGGAATCTATATCTCTAAAGCCAACTATATGGTTAAGGTACGTAGATGAAACCTTCATACTATGGCCACACCAGGAAAATGTTCAGGTTCTACTGGACCATGTGAACTCAATAAGACCTTCGATACAGTTCACAATAGAGAAAGAGAGTAACAACACACTCCCATTCCTGGATGTTCTAATATGTCGAACAGAGCATGGGTTTAAGACATCCGTATACCGTAAACCGACATTCACAGGACAGTACCTCAATTTCAACTCCCACCATCCATACAGCGTAAAGAAAGGGATCGTCCGCTGCTTACAACACAGAGAAAAAGTCATAATTGGCAACACAGAGAGATTAGATAAGGAATTGGTCAGTATAAGTAGTACCCTACAACATAACTACCCTGGGTACATGGCAGCAGCCCCAATAAAATGGGATAGGTGGGTACAAGAAGAGGACAACACTCAGAAAACAAACTGCCTGCCTAATGTGAAGGGGTTATCAGAAAACATACAAAGGATCTGGGGTCCATATGACATCACGCCAACCTTCAAAACCTGGACAACACTTCGTGGATATCTCTCCCGAGTAAGATCCCTCCCCCTAGAGGAGAACATTATTAAAGACCGTATGTACGTCATCCCGTGCAGCTGCGGAAAGAAATATAAAGGGAAGACAGGCCGCCCCCTTATAGTAAGGCTTCAAGAACACCAGAAACCTGTAACACGAGGGGAAGTGGGAAAATCAGGCGTTGCTGACCACATATGGAAAGAAAAGTGAGATCACCGCCCTCTGCGGGAGCAGGTTGAGATCGAAGACAAAGAACATCATTGGAAAATTCGTAAACTTAAGGAATCAGCACATATGCTAGGCCACAAAAATCTCCTGAACCGACCAAGCATAGAAATAAATACAATAGCACATGGCACAGTGGATAAAGAGAGTATGAGTTCAATACCTGGTTAAGGCAGTGGAAAACATGGAGAGGAGAATTAACACGAGATAACTCATATAACTGACATCCGTTAGACATGGCACGTGGAACTAGAACATTCTACCCAAGTGTTTAGTTCGACTTTCCAACCACCTGAGGAAGGCCGGCGCGTACAACGGCCGAAACGTTGTAATAAATATGGTGACAAAGATGAGGACAATAGTCCGAATAATGTACATAATACCTCATCTCAGAATTATAGACGTAGACCTTGATATTTAAACTATATATTGTACACATTGTACACATATTAAAACACAGTATTCATAATTCATTTTATTAAGGTTTGTGATTTAATATGGATAGCTTCGAGAGTATTTAGTTTATGTTTAATATTTTCATGAAAAAGTATAGATGTACTTTTAGCAAACATTTTTTCTGAATTACGAATGTGGAGGTCTACTGTTGGAAAAGTTTAGAAATGTTTGATATATCATTCGAATAAAAACGCAGACGCCGACATTGTCGTATTGTGTCCAACATAAATATTATGTTTTTCCGTTCCAGATACAAACTCCCAGAGGACATTTAAATTTATAAACAATGGTGGTTTTCTGGAACACCTTAGTACGTGAGAAATTGTATCAACACGTCGATTTTCTCTCTTCCTTTAATAATGACACTAAAAGCTTGTCCATGAATATAAAATGATCCAACTGAAAATAAGTAGACACAGTTTGTCTAAATTATTCAATGAAACATGTCTCAATGAAAACATGTTGCTAAAATATATAATATATATATATATATATATATATATATATATATATATATATATATATATATATACACACACGTGTGTGTGTGTTAATTTTTGTGTATGTATGTATATATATGTATGTTTAGAATAAAAACAGGGCGTCTATTTAAAACAAAATTATCCACTATAATAAAGTCTGAAGTAATAAAATGTCAGATTTAATATAAAGCCATTAATTCTTTATATATATATATATATATATATGTGTGTGTGTGTGTGTGTGTGTGTGTGCAGATATGTAGAAAAATAGGAAAGAACACGTTAGGTAAATAATCCGGAGTTCTTTAGTAGTTTTCTTTTTATTTAAAAAAAGAAAAAACAGTGCTCCATACAGAAGTAGAGCTTAAATTTTGAAACATGTGAAATCTTATATAGCGGAAAAATTAAAAAAAAATTAAAATATATATATATATATATATATATATATATATATATATATATATATATATATATATATATATATATATATATATATATATATATACACACACACACACACACACACACACACACACACACATATATATATATATATAGAGAGAGAGAGAGAGACGTCTGTCTGTGTATTCAATATCTTAATTAATTTTTTAATGGTCATATATCTCTGGGGCTATTGAACAAGTCCTAGAAATTAATATTGATTAAATAACAGGATGCTAGAAAAATTAATATTAGTCACACCTTATATTGCCTGACTCAGAACCTATCTAAGAATGTGTTTTGCCGATGAAAAGATGCTATTTTATTGATTGTGTACAAATTATCTGGCAGCCAACTTTGTCGTCTTTGATTCAAATGAACAATACCATAAACTTGATTAACGTTGTTATTATCAAAGAAACAAAAATCCTTTTATTAGATTCATAATGTGTTTGGTTACGATTGTGCTTTGATGCATTCCCAGTTTTTATTCCAATGCAAAACAATAAACATTTGTAATTCTTGAGGACATTTTTCTTAGAGTTATAAACCAACGGCAGAGTATTGAACTTATGATCGCGAGATTTCTTGAAACATTGCGGTTATTGATGACAATCGGATTTCGTATGATTACTTGAGTTAACTTCTCTGATATTTGGTGCGTTGGAATAATTTAACCTTTGACTTTCTTCCAACTAAAATCATTATATATTTAACGCGTTAACTGTCAGAGGTCAATTACGAAGTCTAACTTCAAACTCCAACTTTATAACTAAACTTAGCAATAGAAGAATTTTATGTGTTGATTTCTACGTTCAATTAAAGTCTTCACTGCGAAGAAACTCTTTATTCACATCTGGAGAGGAAAATATATCACAAATTGCCACGTTAGAGAGAATTCGTTGTCGACACGAGATAACTCGTAGTCGGCGTTATAATAAAAGATACTAGGAAGCACAAGTTATCTTCTCTTTGGCAGTCAATGTGTTAAAATTTGCTCCCGCCTGTTAGGTGAGCGTTTCTCAATCTGTTGTGTGTGTGGGGGGGGGTCATTTTCAGTGTCAAAAAGATTTCAGGCCCATCCAAGCATAAGCACACTGAAAATTCCATGTAACAGGAAATACATTTTATTTACAAAAGCAATATGTAATAGAAAATATAAACACTGACTAATGACTATACACTGCCTCTTGGTGTTTATCTACAAGCGTGTCAATTTCAAATTCCAACTCTTGGTTCAGCTCCAAGCGTAAATGCCTTCTCTTTTCAATCTGCAATAAATTACGTTTCTTTCTGGATATATCATTTGCTGCAGAAGATCCCGCCTCAACCAGGTTGGAGCAGGGGTTGGGGGTGGGTGGGTTTTTGCAAATAAGAATGAAACAACCATTTTTTAACGAGCAAGGTATGGGGAGGATTTTACCTTCAGCCGTCCAATCAATTCTTCGCTTGCAATTTCCTCCCCCGCCAACTCTAGACCCATTTAATTTTTCTCAGCCCACTTGAGGGCCCGAGTTAAGAATTACTGTGTTAAACAACTTCTTAAAAACAGAGTGTCTATACAAGTCATTTAATCAGCACTGTTTTTGTAAACGTGCAAATTGGTTCCGGTAATGGTGCAGCCTAGTTTAATAATTCACAATCAATTAGTAATTGATAGGGATAATTCCTTGCAGGACATTAACCCAAAGAGTGCTCAATATAAGTAACAGAGCAAAATACATTTCGGTTATAATTTATTTCAATAATTATTCAAATATTCATCTCTTCAGACCGAATTTTAAAAAAGCAAAATGGATTTTTAAGGATTGTTTTTTATTATATATATATATATATATATATATATATATATATGTGTGTGTGTGTGTGTGTGTGTGTGTGTGTGTATGTTTTGTGTGTGTGTGTTTGTGTGTGTGTGTGTCAAATGACACACGCACACACATATATGTGTGTGTGTGCGTGTCTCATTTGACATTGAATCCAAAAATTCTAATACTTTTGTTTAGTTACAATTTAGTCATTCATTTGGTCTATTTAATCCTCAGCGATTGAAGACCTTAACTAAAGACAGTATCATATGGCATCTCCTGTTTAGCTATGATGTTGTATTTCCAACAATCCTTCAAATGGATGGAAAACATTTGACTTAACAAAGATTATGAAGAAAACTGAAGTCGTACACTAATTTTGTTCAAAGCGGAGAGGTGTACGTAATATTCGGCAACCCAGTCAACGCATACTCTCTTATATGTGTCAATTACTGATGATATTGAGCAACATAAATAATCAATAATTCAGACTCTTTTGATGATGAGATCATTTAACGCAATCTCCAAAGGTACAGACGTCTTTGCGAACCTCTAACATCGACTGTAGAATGTTAGAGAAATTTCCTTGTAAGCTAAGCACAATGTATACTGAGATGTAGTAATTAAAATAATCCTCCTCTTCCTCTATGGTTTCGAATTCTAGATTCCCTACCGATACCATTTACACCAGTTTAATGTCTTTCACGAAGAAAAAAAAATGCAATTTAATTCCAACAATTATATTTAGCATAGCACGAGGATGATAAAGTCCAGACCCCACACTGCCTATAAAATTACGGAAGTGCTAGTATCAGCACTAAGAGGCTGGTTAAAATTGGCCAGGTCAAAATCCACATACGAATCCAATAGAAAAGAAATCTGGTTGAATCTGAAACATGACTCATCCAGAGAATTGTTGCAAAGAAAATTTTGGTGGGAAGGTAAAACTGTCCCGGGAACAAAACTTGTCACAGAGTATTGATTGGTGTAAATACTGTTTTTGTTGTACTAACTGTACTGCATAAACTAGTATGGATACTTTTGTAACGTTTTTATATTTGATAATTTTCGTAGCATAACAGAACGTACTGAAGAATAAAGTTTGTAATTTTTTATAAATTTCATACATTTTACTATTTTACTAAAATAACTTTGAAATGGAAATGTGGCGTAAATATTTTTACAATCTCTCTCTTCTCTCTCTCTCTCTCTCTCTCTCTTCCTATCTCTTTGTCTTTTTTTTTTTTTTTTTTTAAGCATTGTGCCCCAAGCAAGGCGTGAAGCCACTAGGATGCAGGGGGTTGCGGAAGATTTGGAGCGAGAGCAGATAAGAGTGATAGGAGAAAGGAAGAGGAGAAGGATAGTGGGTAGATCAAGGTAATTGGAGATGTCGATTGACATTACATTTAAATAGTTGGAGATTATAGCTTTCAGGGAAACAGTGATTGGGGAGGGTGTTCCACTGGCGAGAGGCGCGAGGTATGAAGCTATTGGAGTAGAAGAGACGGCTACATTTGAAGGTTTCTACGGTGTAAGGGTGAGAGCGGGATGCCAGCCTCGTAGGGCGCTTGAATTCATGGAGTCTGGGAACCAGAGAGAGCAGCTCATCAGAGCAGTTACCATGGAAGTATCTGTAGAAAAGACAGAGAGGCGACGGCACGTCTGTGAGAGAGTGACTCTCACTTTTTCTCCTTCTCTCTCTCCTTCTCTGTCTGTCTGTCTGTCTATCTGTCTCTCTCTCTCTCTCTCTATATATATATATATATATATATAGAGAGAGAGAGAGAGAGATGAAGTGGCCTGATGATTGCGCTTAGTATGAAAAAGTCTGTTGCGTCTGTTTCCTTTTATATTTACATACATCTCTGATATTGAGCACTTTATCCCATAAATACAACATACCTTAAAACGATATTTTTTACACACACACACACACATATATATATATATATATATATTATTTTCATTATAAGTGATTATAATAAAAACATGTTGAAAACGCTACACAAAAGCTTTGTGATCCCTCAGCAGTTACTTACCATTGGCTGAAGAAGTAAAATCATAGTATTGAAACATTAAAGCTTTTGTACAGCAATTTCAACATGTTTTTATTATAATCACTTATAAAAAAATAATAATAATATATTGCTCAACTTTTTATTGATCACTTTTTTAAAAGTAAATCCCACGAACAGTGGATTTTAACTCCATCTGTTCTTTCTTTCATTTATATATATATATATATATATATATATATATATATATATATATATATATATATATATATATATATGTATGTATAAATGTATATATATATATATATATATATATATATATATATATATATTGTCTACAGCACATTACAATATACATCCTATCAATTAATTTCGAAGGTTCTGGTTAGAATATATTGATATATCCAAGTTCATTCATACCATCAGAAAATTATTTCACAAATACATTTCATTTAATGATGAGTAGTAGTTTCACGTCTTAAGCTATCCCCAGACCATGTGTTATTCCTTTTTATGCGGCGGCTCTGTATATAAGTCACTGGGGGCCTATAGCAAATTGGGGAAACAAGTTTCTCTCCTTTTAATTTGTTAAAGGCTGTGTTTGCATGCTTGCACACACGCGTACACACATGAGCTCACTCGCACACACACACATATATATGTTTGTATGTATGTATATATTATTGAATCAGAAATGATAAACTACGCAATATTTATCGAGAGTCAACTCTGAGTTTCGTGATTTCTCACTCGTCATCTCTTTAGAATCAGGGTTACACACAGAATGTTGATTTTTTTCACACCCTAACTTTCAAATTTAATTTTTCTACATTTACAACCGCTAATCTTGTAAGTTCTCTATTACAACTGAAAAGCCAAATAATCATTGGACTTTTGTATATATATATATATATATATATATATATATATATATATATATATATAAATTATAAAATATTATATATAATAAAAATTAAAAAATATCAATAAGTACACCGGATTATATATCTTACTGTTTTTTTTTTTTTTATATATATATATATATATATATATATATATATATATATATATATATATATATATATATATATATATATATATAAAAAAATGAACAGTAAGATATATAATTAAATATAATTAAAATAGTAAGATATATGTACTTAATTATAATTAAGATATTATTGTGAGACCGGAAACTAACTACACAATAGACTTTTCCAGGCCTATATTAAGTAGGCGACATAGCACTCTTGAGAGTGACACAGAGTGACAGTTAGAGTCTAGTACGACTACCAATGTTGGACACTAACTTATAGTAAGCTCTGCTTACACTATCTCTGTAACCTGTTGTTAATATATCTTTCTTACATCTAATCCGTGTTCCGTGTTTTACTTCTGTGGTCCCAACTTTGGCACCCACATCAGATATATAATTAAATATAATTAAAATTTTATTTCAATGTAAATTTACAGAGCATTAAATATTATTTCAATCAGTTAATTTATAATATATATATATATATATATATATATATATATATATATATATACATATATATATATATATAAAAAAAAAGAAAGAACAGTAAGATATATAAACCGGTGTTCTTATTGATATTTTTAATTTTTATTTTTACAAAACAGTGCTCAATGTAAATTTTCAGTCAGTTAATTTATATATATATATATATATATATATATATATATATATATATACACACACACACACACACACACACACACACATATATATATATATATATATATATATATATATATATATATAAACATTTTTATCAAAGTAAATAAAACAAATCTATCTATATATAAAATTTGTGATTTTCGTTAGTCCGTCCGGCATAACTCTAAATAGCCATACACTGACTGATCGTAACCAAATTTTGGGGAGAGGTACAAACAGGTTAAAGGTGGGGGGGTACAAAGTACAGTTTGTTTTACTCGGGTGCGTAGCATACTACAATAAATATTCATTTAAGTTTTTTTTTTATTTTTACATACAAAATACTCCTAACTATTTTAAAAACAATTTAATGATTAAAATAACAAATACTTATTTAATAAAAATGCAATATTGTTTTTTGCATATATTTTAATTTTTATATATATATAGAAAAATTCTAGCTAGAATGCTTTTCATTTTAAAACTAAGGGACGTAAATTCCTTATTCCTATCTATCTATCTATCTATCTATCTATCTATCTATATATATATATATATATATATATATATATATATATATATATATATATATATTATTTACATTATTTTGTATATATGTGTTTATACACATATATATATGTTTTATATATATGCACGCATACAGGGTGCGATGGGAAAAATTGTCGCCATTTTATATTCTTAATTTCTCGCATGCGCGTTGTTTGTTTTTAATTTTTGTCGACTACAAAGTCTAGTAGTGTAAGTTTGCTACCGCCTGTGAGAAAAATAGCATCATGACGCAATTCACTCCGCCAGAAATTTGGAAACCGTCATGCTGCACTGTTTGGCATTTGCGCCGGAAGCTATAATGCGAACATTTCATAGCGTTTGGAGGAGAGTGTAGAGGATTCGGAAAGAATTGGATGTCAAATGGTAAAGGTGTTTGTTTGTAGTGATCACTTGTGATTGCGATGTCATGACTCCATTCATCTTCCTACAGGGCCTCAGACTCAACACGGAAACGTACATCAAGTGCCTTGAGGAGATAGTGATGCCGTTGGTCAAGAGGGTGGCTGCTGGAATTTTGCACAATGCCACACAAACAGAATAAACCAGCCATGGCTGTCAGACAATTTCTGCAATCCACATCACCTCTTATATCTGACCACCTCACTCCACAGACTTATAAACCCCCTTGATTATGACAGCATGCACCAACTTAAAAAAGTAGACCGCCCTTAAGATATGCAGGAAATTCCGAAGTTGTCTGGAGGTCATGATTGAAGCCAATGGTGATTTTTATTGAATAAATTTACTTTTTAGCATTTCAAGATATTTGTGTGTAATTTTGGTACATATATCTGTTAAAATGAGATGTCAATGTTATCTTCATTTTTGCGTCATTTAGACGACAATTTATCCATCGCAGACTGTATAATCATGTTTATGTAGGTGAATGTCAAATTGCTTATAGATACAGATGCAAGCATGTACTCAGATGTAATCGCTAACCTTTTGTAACTATTCTTCATAGATCATTCAAAGAAGAAAGCTTTCTCAAAATAATGATTAACAAGTTACTTTCTTCTTCTTCTTCTTCTTCTTCTTCTTCTTCTTCTTCTTCTTCTTTATGTCATGGCTCTTCAGGACGTGATTATTATGGGTCTCCACAATTTCCTATCCCTCTTAGCTCACAGTAACGTATAACGTTGTGACATTCGTCCCACCCATCATTCCGCCACCCATTCGCAAAAGTTAGCCAGGTAATTGGTTCCCTGTCTCCTTTGTTCCCTTTGCCTTCGATATCTCTTGTGAGTGTTAAACTTCCTAAACCTTCCTTCCTCATTACGTATCAAAAAAAAATACAGGGCGTTCTTGATTATTTTAGCCTTATACCAGATTAATGTGTTTTGTATATACCTACAAATTCATGTTTTATGGGTAAAAAAGATAAAAGATGGCGTATTGATTTAATACGCCATTCCATATGTGACAACAAGCGTATTGACAATACCTGCTTTAATTTGCCTTCGTATGCTCTTGAGAAATTCACTTCCACATCCATGCACCCCTTTCTTATATCCACCCGTATGTGCTAAATGAATAATCGACAGCGGAAGCAGCCAGCACGATATCAACTTTTGTAAAATGAAATGTTTCTCTGTCTCTGTTTGTTTGCCCACGGGGCAACATCTCTTCTTCCTTGTTATCGGCTTCTACATGTTTTCTGGTGTGGACACGTTAATGATCAATCCTGAACACGTCGACCGCCTCACAGCTATTTCCCGCCCAGCTTGGGTGAGTGGAATGGACGCAATAGAAAATCGTCCGATAAGAAGAGAAAAAAAAAAGCCGATAAGAACTTCATGTCAGACAATCAGTCTAGAATGATAGAAGCCAGTGGGGGAAAAATCCCACGTATGTGTGGCAAAAGATGATTTCGTTTCGAAGACTTTACGTGAACACTGTGTCGAAAAGTCGAAAAGCAACGTTAGAGGCAAGTTAAACGGATTTTTCTAGTTTCATTTTTCTATTTCTCTTCAAAATATCACGCAATAAAATCATACTTCGCTTAATATTCCAGATCCATTACTGAAAATGTTGCGTTAAATGAAACAACAATTCTACAGCATATTTCCAACATGGCATAAAGATGTAAAATTCATTGATTATTTTTTTAAATTATTCAAAATTAAAATGCCATCCATCGTCAAACAAAGGATGGATAAGAAATCATGAAAACCCTTGAATACAAAGCAAAATGTGTCTATATCTCTGAGATGAGGTATTATGATTTCTTGCATTATTTGCATTACTCGGACTGTTATCCTCATCTACATTGCTATATTCACAACGTTTCAGCCGTTGTACGCTCCGGCCTTCTCCAGGTGATTAGATTTTCGAACCGTACCCTTTATTTCGTCCACCGGGGTAGAATGATCTATTTCCACGTGCCATGCCTCTTCTGAGTGTCTCGGTTATCTCCCTTTAACTCAACTCTCCAAGTTTTGCTTCACATTGCTGTGGCCCAGTATTGAGTTCATAACTCTTTGGATCTAACCAACATCTTTATCCAACACAGGAGTGATTATTGTGAATTATTCATTACACATATTGAAATACACTGCAAATTTCAGATTAAAATTCACTTGATAATTACGTGTCAGGATACGAATTTATTGATGCACTCATACGTATCTTCCCAGACGCCTCAAATTTTCTTCGTTTCCTTGTCTCTAAAAACGAGTAAATCCAGTTGTTTTCTTCTTCAGGAGGAGGTTCAATAAAGAAACTTGAGGCAGAACAACACTGGACACATGTATTGGCAAGCCAAGAATTTACAAAGGGATTATTCAGTTTTCTCTTTTTTAAATACGAATTTTTCTATTCGTTCTTATAGCACTATTATTACACTCACTAGCTTCGTCGCTGAGACATCCGACCGAGAAATGGCACGTGGAACTAGAACAATCTACACCGGTGCACGAAATAAAGGGTTCGGTTCGAAATTTCAATCACATGAAGTAGGCCGGAGTGTACAACGGCCGAAACGTTGTGAATATGGCAATGAAGATGAGGATAACAGCCCGAGTAATGTAAATCATGCAAGAAAGCAAAATTTTCAAGAAATGTTGCTGTATGTAGAGAACTATGTAAGTGTGAATCATAGTTTATTACATTAATGCTTTCAAAATATTGTGTCATCAAATCATTTTCAAATAAAGAATGTCGTTGTTGGGCCCCAACAAGACGGAATAGGTTAAAGTCGTGTAAATCATCTGGTAAGAAGATTGTCGAAGCTTAGTTATATATCACAAAGCATCATATCTCTATGAAAAATGATGGTACGTATTTATTGTGTATGTCCATATGTCTATATACATATCACATTATGTAAAGTGGAGAATAGACAGTTATTTCGGAAACTGTCCATAAGTCTGCCTTTCTTTCATTATCTATTTCGGAAATGTAACTAAATTCCTGTGAATTTACTACATGTATTACAAAAAAATATGTGACAAAAAGATTTGATACCCGTACGATGACCGAAGTTAAGCAAGATTGAACCTGGTGAGTACGTAGATGGGTGACCGTTTCGTTATACCAGGTGCTGTAGACTTGGATGTACGGTGTAATGGATAATGGCTCGGAATTGTTAATCGGTGAGCCGAGTTCCAATTCCAGATGGATTCATCAGATTCACTTACGTGCAAATATCCTTGGGAAAAGGTATAAATCCACCTCTTCTCCCCCCAGTTATGGGTTAATTAGTAAGACTTGTATCACTAAACCATTATTATCTCCCTCACTTAAACATTTCTTTCTAAAAATATTTTCTCACTTTAAATAACGTGGAAAGCGTTGATAAAAAGCAATCCAATCAATGAATCAAACGACAAAAATAAATACATGGTGTTACTGTAATACCTATATCTTGTTATACGCAGGAACAGAAATACACACATGACACTGAGATAATCTCTCATGTTACAGAACAGGCCAACCAGCCAACCAATCTTCTTAGGTAATTTATTTAAAGATTAGCCTAGGATGCCATTTGTATAATAGTAATCATTCAAGTGAAGAGAGCCTGCCTTATAAATAAGTATTTGAAATATTGGCTTTTAGCAGGGATTGATCTCAAGCAGGTATCAGATATTTTAATCGCATGATCCCTCTGACAATCATGACTCTCAATAGATTCCTTTTCTTTATTATCTAAGGATTGGCATGGCTTTTTAGGAAAGATAATGGATTGATTTCCCATTGCATTCTTTATGATTTGGAATTTAGTGTGTTCCTTTTCTTTTTAGACTGATTGCTACACAAGGTGAAGATCCAGGTCGACTCTACTATTAATGTCATGGCTTAGTTGAGGAAGAAGTAGACGCTTTTCCCATGACTATTAATGTGAAAGTGAATGCAATAGACTTGGCTGGATTTTTAACCTACCATGCCGATTCCACTTTTACATTGTACCGATATCTGTTACGATGTCCAAACAGCTCGCTATGGAATTATCTACTTCATTATATTCGTTAGACAAAAGGTTTCAACGTAGTGACACTATTCCAGCGCCTTCTATTAGAATTAAACTAATTTATTGTGGCCTGCGAGGCGACATTATCTAACATGATTCTACGTCAGGCAGACAGACAGTCAAGAAACAAATCAAACGAAGATACAATTTCTCAGTGAGAGTGAGTCAATCAAATCAAATAAAATCCGCGAAAATGTTTCCTCCTATTCGTCTGATAAGTAGAAAAGAAAATGGCACTCAAAATTGATTCTTCCTTATCTATTTATTTACACAAAACCAATCCAATATTCTTAAGATGTATTTCCGAAACGTGATATATTAAGGGTGTAAATCATTTTCAAGACAAAATGTAATGGCGGGAAAAAAAATCATGATCTGTCAATACGATACTAATGCGCATGTAGGAAATTAGTAAATCTGAAACTAAATATTGGGATTAGTGAGATTTTCTCTCCGTGGCAAATAGGATTTGTTGATATGAAAGTGTTTGCCATTGTAGGAGAACTACTTTCAATACTGATCATGGAATTGAGACTTATTACAATTTTGATATTTAATTAATACTACCCTGAAATTTGTTTTGTCTGTAATTCTAGCAAACGCTACTGATGTTTGCCTTAAGTATGTAAGATATAGCTTGTATTTAATTAATATTTGATTAACAAACAAATGCTATTTATTAAAATCGATAGAAATGTCTACGAGAAAACAACACCATCAGAATCACTTATATAAAAACAAAGACATTCGAGTAAATACAGAATATGTGATGATCGGCATATGCGATTGTGGCAAGTTAACTGAGACAGAATATAAAAACAGACAAGATTAAGTGGGAAGGTTGTCCCATTGGTAAATGTGCAAGAAACTGCATTTTGACTATGTAAATTACTGGTAGATGCATAAATCAGAATCTGTGTTAAAGAATGAAGACCACAAAATTCTCTGGGACTTTCACATTCAAAAGGTTTGCCTGAACCAGAAGACTAGATCTAAATCCCGTAAACAACATCATAAAATATATTAAATCGTGAACTTTGATGTTTCTGTAAATCAGAGATTAAGATTAAAAGTAAACGGGAATCTAGTGTAACATTGTGTGCATAATATAAAGGAGATTATTTGAGGGTTACCGGTTAAGAAGAACAAAAAAAAAAAAACACTTAATGAATAAACAAGCTACACAGGTTAGGGTTAACATAACTTATACCTTAAATGCGATATATTTGATAGTTGGTCATTTGACAGTTACAACTTTTCCCACGCAAAAAGGAGAAGAAGCAAGATGTGTAAGTGGATTTTCATTGACCCGTCAATTTAAGAATCAATAACTAACTAGAACGCGAAATTCACTGGGGTAAAAAAAGAAAATTGCCCTTCCGGGAACAATTGATTGATTTTTTACGGTTTATCAATACTTTGAGGGTTATGTAAAGCCGAAATAATTTTGGGGTTTTAATAATTTTTTTTTTGTGACTAAATATATCATTTTTCCAGATACAACTACTACTATTTAACCCATATTTGGAGGAGTAGATAGATTTATAACTTTCTTATGATTATTGGCACATAGGTGAACATAACAGACATGACTGGAATTTGAACTCAGCTCTCTAATTTCTCATTCAAAGTCGCCAATCACTACAATCTCTCTCAATACAGATCATATGGATTATGATATTTATTACCACAAGAAAACTCTACTGTTGCTGAAAAAAAGACAACAGAATTGACATTCGGTAAGAAACAGTGACCCCGTTATTTTGGTGTATTGACCTGAAGACTAACACAGCGACACAACCAAAACGGTCTACAACAGAATGACGACCGTATTCACCTAAACAACAGTTTTAATCACATACAATGTAGTGATAATGTTGAAATTAAAGCTGATACAATACCGATTATGAGAATACTGGCTACAATCCTGAAAGGCTTAACGTAAAAGCCTGAAGGAAGTGAAAATTAGAGGAGCATGACTACCCCAGGGAGTGGTAGTAATCTAAACAGCTAGATAACTGAGGAGAGTGCTGGCATATTGATAAAACTTCTTATGTTATTTCTAGAGCAAGACGCAGGTTACTGCAGATATCAAAACACAATGCGTAACTAGTATTAACGATAAGTTTCTAAAAACTAAAATGAAAATTATTCCACAAATTATCGTGATATGTTTCATCATCCTCGCGGTTTTTATCAAGTTACAACTAACATTTTGGGATTTTCTCTCCTTTTACTCTGCTCGAATCATTTTTGTAGGTCTACAAAAACATCTATAAGACTGAAAAGCCCATCGTTATGGTGAGGGATGAAGAAGACATTAGTGAAAAATGCTGTGATAAAAATAATAGAGATCATGATTGTTAGAACGAATTGAATGTGAAATAAAACAATTAGAATTATCAGGGATTTTATACAATATTTAGAAAAGGAGAATAGACAAATGTATCTGAAAAAAATCAAATGAAACGAGAGAAAATTTGAATCAGAAAAAAAGACGAAGTGGGTATGAAAATATGATTTCACTCGAAAAAAAAATAGAAAGTTGATTCGTCGGCGTTACATATCTAAAGATTTATATCAGGAAAGTTATATAAAGGTAAAAATCCAAGGAAAGAGTTGTATAAAACCTATTTCTAATGTCTGTTTCGAAATGTGATCTATTTCTCGGCAGCGGTCACACTTCCGCTCGGTCACTTTTCTAATTGATGGAAGTATTCAGTTAGGCGGGCGGCTCAAAATTCAACCGAGTAGAAGGAACAGGACATTTTACGCCTGACAGGCATCAACAGGCCGAAAGCAACACTGAATGTCCTAAATAAGGCAACGGATTTAATATATTATGATTTGATTGAGGGGTTTCCAGGAAGAAACTTCGAAGGATGACATACTGGAAAGAAAAAGCGTCGAGATTCGAAAACGTTGAAGCTAATTTTCAACAGAGGTAATGTTTCACTATATGAGTAGTGATGCAAGTTAATGGGCAAGCAGGAAGAAAAGAAAGTGTACTGTGCAATGAGTACGATAGTCAATGTGTTCCCTGACATTGTACTAGAGTAAGCGTTATATATATATATATATATATATATATATATATATATATATATATATATATATATATATATATATATATATATATATATATTTTGCGAGTGGTTTATTTGTTTGTTTATTTATTTGCTTGGGTCAACCACTGCCCACCCGTTAAAATAACAAAATAGAGTACGGCAAACAATCTAAACATTGGACAATTAAATAGCCTTAATTATCTTCCCAGACCCCCCAAAAAAAAACAATTAAATAAGCGACCTAAACAAATGCCCCTCAATTTTTTTACTACGTTTACACTTTATCCCATAAATATAACCCACCTTAAAACTATATAAATATATATATATATATATATATATATATATATATATATATATATATATATATATATATATATTTTTTTCCTCCCACCCCTGCTTTCCGATTTGTTTTCTTTTATATCTTATCTCTTCAAATTTTCTCTTTTTTTCTGTATGATGACTTATTAATTAGGTCAAATGTCTGGTCCTTACCCCCTCCTCTACTCTCAATTATCTTAATAAAGATAGATTCAAAATTGTTCCTATCTCTTCTTTCCTTCTCTAATTTCAACCATATATGTCGTCCTCCTCCTCCTCCCCTCTCTATCACCTTACATCAACTTAAAACTACCCCTCAAAACCTTGTATAAAAATAATATGTAAATTTTAAACCATTTTTTTATTCTTGAAAATGTGGTCTGAGGAACCAGGAAAAATCACTTTCCTGGAGAAATGAAATATAATCAATGAACCCTTAAGGTTGTCTGTTTTTTACTTAAATTAAATTAATATTCGCTCTGGTTTTACATTCAGCTGTGTGAATTACATCCTCCTTGGGATTATCCATTCGGATTACCAAACATTTCTCTACCTACCTACCTATATATATATATATATATATATATATATATATATATATATATATATATGGCTTAGGGTAGGTACTTCCTTCGACTGATGGCATATCAGCAGGGTTTCGATCCCGGATTGAAGCAACCGGATGTCTAGCCAGACTGCTGAGCTGTGATACAGCGAAACAGTCCTGTATGTGGATGACCATATATATATATATATATATATATATATATATATATATATATATATATATATATATATATATATATTTGTGTGTATGTGTGTGGGTGGTGGTTGTGTGTGTATCCATATATGTTTTTACAGTTGGATACTGAAATCCCGACAAAGTTTTAAATTTGACAAATGGAAAACGTTTCATGAAAATACATTTGACTGAAAATAGATTTGATATATATTATATATATATATATATATATATATATATATATATATATATATATATATATATATATATATATATGTTTGACATGTTTCGTTTAGTCATATTATCTCTACTTATTTTCAATAGGATCCTTTCATATTCGCGGATAAGCTTTTTAGTGTCAGTATTAAAGGAGGAGAGAAGATAGCCGTGTTGATACATATTTCTTTTATTTCTGAGTACTTTCGACATAGCAATGTCATTATCAGGGTATTGTTTAATACATTTTTTTATTTGAATATGTCTAACATTTCTAAACATTTGCAACACTATACCTGTCCACATTGGCAATTCAGAAAAATCCTTGTTAAAAAATACCTGTATATTTTTCACGAAAATAATAAACATAAACTAAAAATTTATCTAAAAAGTTATCTGTATTAGAAATTGAAACCAAATCTTAATAAAATTAATTATGGATACTTAACAAATGTTTTAAAATGTGTACAACAGATAGTTTGAAAAGCCAAGGTTTGCACCAATAGTATCTCTTTTTATTAGTCATTTCGTAAAAACTTCTCCACACCATAGTTAGCTCCCCTTAAATGGTTTCAGCGGTCACGCACTGACGCACCATTCCTCACTCCATTTGTAAGAAATGTAATTTTCAGATGACCACAACAATTTTGTCTTTGACAATAATGAACACTACAATATTTATCTTGCAATAAACAATACCTTGATGATGATTTGGTAAAGTACTCGGAAATGAAAGATACATACATATATATATATATATATATATATATATATATCTCAGTACGGCGATTTTCTGTCATCCTTCAATAATGACACCAAAATGCTTATCTGCGAATATAAAGGGATCTTATTGAAGATAAGTAGACAAAACATGTCGAAATTATTCAAAGAAACATGTCTCAATGAAAATGTGCTGCCAAAATATAACCACACACACACACACACACACACACACACACACATATATATATATATATATATATATGAAGAAATATAGTATTAAGGTGTGCTATATTTATGGGATGAAGTGCTCAATATCTAAGATAGAGCGTATGTAAATATAAATATAAAAGTGAACATTGAAGTCAACACTCAGTAGCGATATTCTGTTTCATGCTGGACGCAATTGTTTTCGTTTTTTGATGTTTTATTAACGTAGTAAAAAAATTGAGGGGCATTTGTTTAGGTCGCTTATTTAATTGTTTTTTTTTTTGGTCTGGGAAGATAATTAAGGCTATTTAATTGTCCAATGTTTAGATTGCTTGCCGTACTCTATTTTGTTATTTTGGCGGGTGGGCAGTGGTTGACCCAAGCAAATAAATAAACAAACAAATAAGCCACTAAAAGCCGCAAAAATAACTGCCAGAATAGATTACCGACAATGCACTACTGACCCATATATATGAATATCCGAGGAAATATCCAGCATTCGCGGCCTGACGATTGCGTTGAGGCAGTCGACACGTAGTCTCTGACCGTGTGCGACTTCTGTCGAACTCTCTGCTTTGTCATAGAGGAACCCGGACGAAGCTTTTCCGAAGGGCAAAGTTTCGTCCGGGGAGGTAGACAGATCCCGAACCCGCTTATGCGGGTTCTAAGAGATTATTTTTTGGTCGAGCCTACGGGCTCGGAGAAACCCACGTTAAACTCGGCCTTGTGCCACATACATTCCTCGTGTGTGACTGTTAAATATCGGCCTGGCGATTGCGTCCAGCATAAAACAGCCTGTCGCCTCTGAGTGTTGACCTCAATTTTCACTTTTATATATATTATTTAATGAAACGTGTACATATATATATATATATATATATATATATATATATATATATATATATATATATACTGAAAATCGTTTTGAATGTTCTTAGATGAGTCATTGTTAGGTACTCTTAATCTCTTACAATAATTTCGACTTAATTCACTTGCTTTTTATCGCAATTCTTGAAGAATAACTATGTAAGCGTTGCAACCCCCCCAAAAAAAAAACAAAGGAAATAAGATTAAAGAAATACTAGTTAGAAATACACAATAATACAGAATATCTATTTTTTTCTCTGGTTGTGTCGATTCATTGGCTTAGAATTTGGATTCTTAAGTTCATGCAAAAGAATTCAGATTCTTAAGTTCATGCAAAATTGATTACTTATCAGATCCTGGAGATGGGGGGGAGAATGTATCAGCTACTAAATAAGCGTGAATAGTTTACCATATTTTAATAACGGTGATACATATGATTTCCTTGAAGTTTTGTATATGTTATTGGAATGTAGAAAACATTTGATGAACAAAGAGTGAAACCAGAATTATCATGAAAAAGGATGGAAATGAAGAAAAAGCAATAAAATACTTAACCAAAAGAAGAAAAGAAAACATTTCTGAAGATGGCTGTAAAAAGTATTGATTGGTTGAACTTTGAACAGAATTGCAGAATCATTCACTCGGTCTGTGATGTATGCGTCTATCTTGAGAGAGATGTAACATTGCAGTTTTAGTTTTATTAATGGATACAAGTTTGGAAAATAATGTTATCTCAGTGAAAAAACGGAGAGAAAACAAAAAAGAATTGTAAGCGAGTAAATAGGAGAAAGAAAAAAGAGGAATAACAATAAAATGAAGTAACTCATGAACAAAGAAAGAGAAAGCGGCAACATTTAAAAAATATTAATAGGAAAAGAATTGAAAAATAAAATCAAAATACGAAAAGGGGAATACTCTCTGTCTCATATAATTTGTTGTATTTATTTTCGCATTTCATACCTATGTTTATTTTTCATTTTCACGACATTTCGGCCGTTGTATGCTCCTCCCTTCTTCAGGATCTGTCTAAATTTAAATCGTTGGAACTGTTGCCCTCATCATTATTGTCCATATTTTTCGTACATCGGGTCCGTACCGATAATTCAAGGATGCTCGGTGGAACAATAAATAGCGGCTTGGATTGAGGAATCGGAGAGCCGAGTTCAAATTCCAGTCGAATGCATTACATTCAGTTATGTGCTAATACTGTTGGGAAAGGTATGAATTGTCTTCTTTATATAAATCCTATGAATCCTTTTCTTGCTTAAATAGCAGGACAAACCGGGTTCTATAGCCTTGGATGATGAAAGATCAGTGAAAGCCTTGGATGGCAACAGGTCTACCACAGAAAAAAAATCTATCTCGTCAGTCATGTATCGAAAGATGAGGTATTGTAATTATTTACACAATTTACAATATTCGGACTTGTCCTCACTTTTATTATTATATTAACGACGTTTCAGCCGTTGTACGCTCCGGCTTTCTACTTTGGATTTTCCAACTGAACATTTTTTTTCGTCCACCGGGTAGATTGTTCTAGTTCCACATGCCATGCCTTTTCATGGACATCTCGGTTTCAGTTATTTCCCTTTAGTAACTTACTTTCCAAGGTTTTGTTCCCCTCTGCTGTGACCAGGTATTGAACTCGCAACTCTTTGGGTCAAGTCACTGGATTACTTCAACCAACGCTTTTATCCACGGGGGACATTATATGTAACAAATATTATGGGATATTATATGTAACAAATATTATGAGATATTATATGTAACAAATATTATGGGATATTATATGTAACAAATATTATAAGATATTATATGT
This sequence comes from Acanthosepion pharaonis, assembly GCA_903632075.3. NCBI lineage: Eukaryota > Metazoa > Mollusca > Cephalopoda > Sepiida > Sepiidae > Acanthosepion > Acanthosepion pharaonis. The sequence continues at coordinate 1,299,083 of CAHIKZ030001990.1, forward strand.
AACAAATATTATGAGACATAGTAGAAATATAAAACATGTGTCACAGATGAAGGAAATAAATAAATGTAAGCAAATAGAGAAAAAAATAGCGAAAACAAACGAAAGCTTCTGTTATTACAAAAAAAAAAAAATCAAAATTCATTTTGTATCTAATTTCAGACAGACGCTCTCCTATTTAAAGACGTTCAACGTAGAAACTTCCAAAACGAATTTGTCTTTAAAATTAAATATTGATCACTCCGTCGGGATAGAGTTTCAGCTGTCGTGTAACTCCTCAGCGACAAACTATAAATACAATCCGTTTCTTGTTCGCTGTCTGTGGTCGCACTGTATTATTGGCGGTTATATCTTTTATAAATACATATGTTGCGGACATCTAAACTTGTACATTATCTTCTTCAAAACGTGCTATTTTGGTTACGAAAATCATTTTTTGCTTGAATAACAAATATTTTATTACAAGTGTAAAATATTATTCAATACTATCGATAATTAGAAAAGAGTCTTTAAACTACGTTCCCCATTTGATAATGAGTGGTAACATATAAATACCCTTGTGCAAATTAATTGAAACAAAACAAATAATTCCATTATTATTTACTTTTTTTTTTCATATTTTTCCAATGAAACATGACCCAGTGCACATGTTAGTACTTTGTATGTCTATTCCACAAAGTTGTTCCTTGCAGATTAACCACAGATTCTCGTTTGGATTTAAATCAGAAGAGATTCCGGGCCAGTCTATAGTACTTTGATTTGCTCACTGGTAAGTGTGTCCGTGCAGAGTTCAACTTTCTTACGCTTCCTTGGAGTCACGTCCATCGCAGACAATAGCCGTAGGACAACTAATCAACAGTCGAGACAATAGTGTCTGGGAGTAATGAAAAACTGAGGCAGTTACGGATGAGGGAATATTTTTTAAGGCCAAAAAACATACACCCCGAATATAGATTCCTATTACTGCACACCACTGGAAATAACTTAATCAGAGGTAAAAATAGAAATCGATTACATCTTGTCACTCCAGTGGGTCTAAAACTGACCGTATGGTGAAAGAACGAAAACTAAAGCGATTGTTTCAATTAATTTGCATAAGGGCGTAAGTAGCAGTAATATAAATGATACAACTTGACTAATTCATGTTGAGAATTACAGGTTCGATATCTCTCCTTCCTTTTTTAACTATACATTTGTTCATGTATATATTTTGATGGTTGGTTTGTGTCGTTTTGTTATTGTATTTGTGCTTGAATTTTAGGGAGTTTGTTTAATTCTATATGGGTATCGGTATGTGATTACTTGTATTCGGCTGATATAATTTTCTTTTGTGTTTTTGTTTATTTGTTCTTATTCTTTTTCTTTTTATCTTCTTTTTATTCTTTCTTTTTATTTTCCTTTTTATGGATTTTTCCTTTTTTGTTTTTTCTTTCTTCTTTTTCTTCTTCTATTTCTGTGTCGTTCTTATATTTGCGTGGATATATGTTTAGTTATATTTATCTCTCTGTGTATTAGGATAAGAATGTGTCTGTCGTGTCATTTGTATAAACTGACTTCATTGTATCTAATGTTTGTAGCGTTCATTGATACTTCTTACATCAGCGTAGAATTTAACGGATAAATTGGCACTTAGTTAAGAATAGTAATATATATATATATATATATATATATATATATATATATGTGTGTGTGTGTGTGTGTGTGTGTGTGTGTATTGAGGTGTTGAGGCCTCACACTTATACACATACCCACACGAATATACACACACACATCATACTCACTCATTCCCTAATGAGCCAAATGATAACACACACCTAAAGTAATATACACGCTTATACACATCATACGCACTCACTCCCTAACAGCCAAATAACACACACACACACACTTAACAGAGACACATCTCCTTTCCAGGAACCAATAAAACTGTCAAAATGACGAAGGGAATTCAGAGCAGAATGAATCCATCCAGCTCTTATCTTAAATGACAACTTAAAAGTGACCGCTTGACCAACACAAGGACTAACCAATATTCATGTTAAAAAAATAAAAAAAACAAATGAAAACTACAGATAAAAGTTCATTTTCTCCATCAAGACAATCATTTCTGTAGTTCACTTCTACCAGCATGCAGAAATTCTCCTGATGATGGCCTTCTTGGCCAAAACTAGTCGAGTAATCTAAATGAAATAATAATAAAAACTAAAGAATATTAATATACAACCCAGTGTGCCTGAAGATTTTAATTTTCTAATATTTTTATTGTTCAATATATATATATATATATATATATATATATATATATATATATATATATATATATATATATATATATATATCCTTCGTTCCACTTTTGAATAACTTTGTAATATGTTATAGCTAATGCGCGATTAAATTTTTAATTTTACCGTGAAATTAGGACTTAATTATTTTATCTTGATTTCTAATTTTTTTCTAACCTTAAATTTAATCCACTGTGTGTGTGTGTGTGTGTGTGTGTGTGTGTGTGTGTGTGTGTGTGTGTGTGTGTGTGTGTGTACAATATTTACTTCGTTTGGACTGTTGCCCTCATAATTAGTGTCCATATATTTGGTATATCGGGTCCGTGTACCGATCCTTCAAAATCTGTCTATATTTCTGAGATGAGGTTTTGCAATTATTTACACACTTATTTGCAATTATTTACACACTTTACATTGTTCGGGCTGATATATCCATATTTATTGCCATATTCACGAAGTTTCGACCATTGTAAGCTCTGACCGACTTCAGTATCTGTCTATATTTCTGAGATGAGGTATTGTAATTATTTACACATCGTTCTGGCTGTTGTCCTCATTATTAAAGACGAGCGCAATAGTCCGAACTATACATGCACACACGTGGAACTAGAACACTCTTAGAAATTTGTAATTTTGAACCCTTTAGGGTTCGGTTTGAAATTGCAATCGCCTGAAGAAGTTTGAAGCGTACAGCGACTGAAACGTTGTGAATATGGCAATAAAGATGAGGATAACAGCCCGAATAATGCAAATAAGTAATAATAAGTGCTTACTCAACCAATCATAAAAGTTCAGATGATACTAAAGAACATTTTTACTAACTTTGTTATTAAGCAATCAATGTGCCTTTCCAAAATAACAAACTTTTCACCACAGGCTCTTTCAACGTGAGATTAGGCTGAGTTTCAAGCTGTTAAGAATTGCTGTTTTAGAATAGAATAGAAAAAGTTAATGATAACAAAAGGTCAACTCCAACACCAAATGTTCAGATCACCGTTTGAGTTTTACAAATGTCCTGACAGATAAGTACACTACTAATATGAATATGCCCAAAGTGAAAGGCGTTGATAAATGATTGTCTGTATCATCGTACGCATATTAGGGTAAATATTCTCATGAATGTTTGACTGATTACAGAGATTTCCGAGGAAAAATTACTATACACATATCTGCGATACATGGCTGCATATCCAAAACGGTAAGGGTCTTTTACAATAGTGCTAGTTTGGAGAACTAAACCGGCGTCGTCAGGTACATACTGGATGAAAAAAAAAATCCAACCACACTTAACACACACACACACACATATATATATATATATATATATATATATATATATATATATATATATATAGAGAGAGAGAGAGAGAGAGAGAGAGAGAGACAAATGAAATTCAAACGTTCACAACAGTAATCTAAAAATAAACCTCGACACAATAGTAGAGCGATAATTCTTTATTATAGGATATTACATTCGAACTTATTTAGAACCGATACATAAATGCATTCAGGTTTCGATGCATATCATTGCATCAAATCAGATGGTGGTAAATGAGGGTTAGAATAGTGATGAGATGTAGCACGCTTGAACTCACGTAGACCGTATACCGAGTCGAGATGCCAAGACAGGATCGATTATATTGCAGATCCTTCTTTGGATTTTGTTAAGACCCTCAAGATGAGTAAATGATAGATTTGTAAATGGACCCAACGTCCTTAGAGTAGATGAATCTATTGATTCGATGTAATCGTTCCACTTAAAGTCAATTGAAAACGTGAGGCCAAGAAAGCACAGTGTGTTGATCTCCATGGGTATAGCACAAGCTATACTGATGGTAGGCAGGAAACTTTCTCTATGGTGGTTAAATGACAGCAGTTTCGTTTTGGAGGCATTAAAATTTACGAGCCATTACCTGCGCCAATTAACCACAGATTGAAGGTCCTTTTCAAGGGCAGCCGCCAGGTTAACTTTCTCAGGATAGAGACTTGCGGGATCCCCACATTTGTGTGAAAGGATCTGGAAACCGAACCCTTCAAAGCGACCTTCATTTCACGATTTGATACGAACAATTAGATTAAATAAAACAAACGTCTAGTAATATAGTTCTGGAGCTTACGTAGAAGACCAGCATGCCAAACCCTGTCAAATGCCTTCGAGATACTTAGAAGTCCAGCTCGAGCTTCGCCGTTATTAGCAAGAGTTATACATATTTAGTGATGGCCGTTAGCATATCAGCGGTAGACCGGGCCAAACGGAATCCATATTGTTTGTCATAGAGTAGGTCGTGAGAGGTAAGATGCTTTACTACTTCAGCATTAATTAAAGTTTTGAATACTTTGCCGAAAATCGGTAGGTAATTGATGGGGCGTAGTTAGATGAGTCAGAAGGTTCTCCAGAGTTCTTAAAAATAGGAACTACACAGGAGAACTGTCAACAAGCTGGAAAGCAGAAAGCAGCGAGGCTATAGTTTGGAGAGAATTGGAGACAGGTCGGGAGGACATTTCTTTAGGTCGATGGCTAGGATCCCGTCATCTCCCCTTTCTTTATGGGTGTCTAATTTAGAAATGATGTCTAAGTCCAGTGACGAGGTTCCACGCATATCACTCAGTGGAATCTCTGTCCTATTGGGGAAACCAGGTTTGTGTACTCCCAATGAGTCAAGTGTTGAGTTGGAAGAGAATTTACGAGCAAAGCTTTCAGCCTCATCTACTTTAGATGTCTGGACTTCGAAATGATTGAATAGAGGAGGGATTGAGGGTTTGCTCTTGCAGAACCGTCAATAACCTCTAGAATAAAACTTTCGAGATCCTATACATTGGTTCATTCTATCAGCAAATAGCAACTACGGGCAGAGACAAAGAGACGTCTATTGTAATCAGATTTCTGTGGGTTATAGCGGCCGAACATGCAAGAGAGAACCAAGGAGATGAACACGATTTACCTCGGTATTTCCTTGATAGAATGAAAGCATCGATACCAGCTTTCACCCAGGAGGAGACCTCAGACGCGCATTTTTGAACAGGATGATTAAAAACTACATTCCAAGGAACGTCACGAAGGAAATAACGGAACAAGTCACAGTCTACTCGTTGATAGCAGAAAGATATTCTGCTGGTAGGAGTTTCTTGGTTGATGGGGGTGATGAAAGAGATGTTTACAGAGACTACCGCATGATCAGAGTTGCCAAGAGGTCAGAGCTGCAGGGTATAACATGAGCCAGGGATAGAGGTAAAAGAAATCTAGAAAAATAGCGAGTTCACCAGGGTTATTGGGGAAACACGTGAGGAAGTCCACTACTTGCGTGAGAAATTGAGTGATTGAGAAGTTCAAGATTTGGATGTCAGCGTGGTCAGTGACTGAGTGCTTAAGCCACCTGGCATGGTTGGCATTGAAGTCGCCGAACACAAGTATATCTGCAAACTGGTGTAGGGAGATGGCCTTGTGTATATTATCAGAAACAGTATCTAGCACGTAAAGGTCATGAGAGGAACACGAACTGCTTTTATCGGTCAAGCATTTTTGTCCATTCGTCGACATCTGGGAAAGGACGCCCAATTTTTGCATATCAAAATACTTTTATAGCGACTCCTTCGACGGACTTGCTTTTTTAATTTACATATTCCGTCTTCAGCATGTGATGCGGAATACGTGCCCGGGGGGGGGGGTAAGTAATTTTGTTTTTCGCCACATTTTCCGTCGTAGGATACGTGCGACGCGCTGTCGCTTGGTTTGACGACGTAAGTCGCCGTTTTCTTCGCTATACCTTCCTAAAAAGAGTAAGATAGCTAGGAATCAAGAAATCAGATTGAAGTGTTAAGATTAGTTTCGCTGAGAGCTATGATTTCCGGAGACTTTTCGAAGAGGAAAGATTCCACACTGCAGAAGTTGGTACGAATAGCACAAATGTTGGAGAAACAAAGATGAAGGTTTTTGCTGAGCTGATTTAGATTTATATCTTTGGTTGCTAATAGTCATGGTGTATTATTTTGGTAAGGAAATGCATAGAGTAGTAGTAGCACTCGGTCATCTAATGTAATATATATGGGAACGGAACTGTCGCAGACTGCAACATAGTGTGGCGTCGGGGTTACCCGCTGGAGGTGCTTGCAGGGACATCCTTTCATGCACGACATGGCCCTGCATGGATCCCGATATTATGCGATTGCTGATCAGGGAAGCCTCTTAAAGCATTGCGCAAGAGTTAGGGCTCCTAACAAATAGTCGCGAGAAGAAACCATAAAAATGCTAACACGGTACTCTCAGAATGAAGAGACGGTGCCACCATCCACACATATCACAAGAAATTAATGACAGCACCACTATTAAGTCCTGAGAAAAGGGAAGGAACAAAGAACCCCTTTGTAAATAGGAAAAAGGCATGAGCATCTCCTGTTCAAGAGAAGGGGAAGGGCTATACACAGGGCGATAGGAAAGCCTATATACTCGTTTAAAAAAGAGGTACTATGTTTTAACTTAGTTAAAGTTGTGATTACTCTTAGAAATGCAACAAAGTGTTAAAAATGGCAGATACCTGCCTCTGAAAGAAATTTACAAGAAGACAGTCCTATGTTAGAAATCCAGTTAAGTTATATCAAAGAATGGACACTCAGATAACTTATTTGGAAAGTCGATCTGCAACCCACTGAACTTTTAGACCATATCATGTTTAACTGACATTCTAGTAGATTAAGAGGGAGAGGTAGAAAAATGGGTATTAGGACGGTCTCTCCTTAGAATCAGGAATGAGTGGCCGGTGCTTGCAAACTTTTCCGCGGAAGTGACATGAATTCTTCTTACTCAGTGGTATTTTGTCGTTGACCGGTAATCTAGCATGATGACACTTCTCATATGACTTAATTCATTTGCTTTATTCAAGGAAACCTAACCGTTAATGTCACTTGTGAGTTCATACCTGTCACTTATATTTGGCACGAACCTTCTTTTTTTTTCCGCCACGTAGTGCGATTATCCGCGTGTAACTACCAGTCATACGTAAAAATGTTTGCAAGGTTCAGTGATTCTTTCATATCATCCTTATAATGCTCCTGTGGCCTATGGGCTGGTCGATTTCCGCTAGTAAGCTCTCCATATAAAAAGCTGCTTTTAAATCCTGCCACCATTGTGATCTCTCCAACGCAACCTATATTTCAGAATTGTTGCTTCTAGATATTTATTATGTAAAAATTACATAATTGTGGCACAAGGCTGAAAAAGGGGAGGGATTAAGGCTGGTCCATACTAACTATCTTATACCGAGCTAATCCGATTCACGAACCATTCACTCATTACAATTTACCCATTCACCACAAGAACTCGTCCATCACCAATCAATCCTCCATACACCATAATACCACATCCTCTCTAGGGGGACCTACAAAACGCGCCCCATGCCATAAAAATGAACCCAGTAACAAACTGAAATATTAACACAAATCAAATTGAACATTACTGATGTTAGTAGGGCCCGTCCAGACCTTAAAAAGAAGAGGCCGCTGTATTCTGCCAATGGGACAAAATCAAGAAGCTCTCTCACTACGGGTGTGGGAAAAGGATAAAAATTAATACGGGCATGGGAAAATATAAAGCTGAGCCAGTCGAGATGATAAAAGGAGTGGGGTAAAACAAACTTGGGCGGTGGCGGGGGGAATCTCGACTTGAATCCTAACCAATGAGGCAGCCGGGAAACAGGCCAGGAACAACATTTACATGAACTAGGTACACTAAGGCTTGTCTAACCTAACCAAGGGGAGGGCTGCGCAGGAAACCACTCCGATGTGACGTAGGCTGACCTAAAAGAGAAAATCAAGGCTAGCCCCGTTCAAACGAACCAAGCTCGCCTCTTTCACCCACATTTCGCTGAAGACTGTCGAATGCAAGCGTTTTCTATCAGTTCTAATCTTCTATACTGCCACGCTGATATCCGTAAAGCGCTTAGACGTCATTGACATGCATTCTTCAGTTGGATCCAAATATTCGACGCCAGCATTGTTGATGAAAGCGCTTCAGCTGGTTCAATTCATCGCGATAGACAACCCATATTTTGTATGCATGCAACAACAACGTTGAGGCACACACATATTTATGCATACATATCTTTATGCATCCGTAGACACAGGGATTTATCTACTTACTTCTATCTATATATATACACCGTTGCATATACACACGCATACACGCCCATACACGTTATATATATTCCCATATATAAAGAGTTCATTTTGTGTGTGCTTATACGTGTGAATGGGTAGATTGATTTAATCATTGACGCTTAAGCACATGTAAACACGGTTAATAATGTTTGAATCCTTGATAAATTTCTCTCTTTAAAGCACCGAAGGACTCCACTGGGTACAGAAGACGACACCAGAGAAAAGATATTTTCTCGTCAAAGTCGTCTTCCGAAAAGTACGGCCATTTTTTTTTTGTTTCCCATAATTTCATTTATAGGCTGCAAATAAGCGACAACTTCGTTAGCACCTTATCAAATTACCGGCACTTGGCAACTCTTGGGCTGCTAAAAGGCGAACAGAAGCAACATCTTAAATATTTTGGCAAGCAACTCGTTTCGAAATCCTAATCAATAGAGACATGTCCTACCGATCTCAAAGGTCTATATCAAGTAAAGAGAGAAAATAAAAAGACAAAGAAAGAGACAAGTTCTAAAAAGGAAAGAAGAGAATCTATACATGGAAGGAAGTTACAAGGTTGGTGGATGGTACAAGAAAGGCAGGGAAAGCAAAGAAAAAAAAAACCCTTGTTAGTTGGTGGATGAAGGAGTGGGAAAAAAAAACGAGAAGGAAGTTGTGATGATGAACTCAAAAGAATCGAGCCGAGATTCTTGGATACGAAACAAAAATGCGTAGGAGTAAAAAGAACTAAACTGGTGTCGCCTAGGAGGCGTATAATATGGAATTTGAAGCCGAAAAAGCCAGAAAAGGTTGAGATAATAATCTGTAAAGAAAAGCCATATTTAAGAAGCGATAATGTGTCATGTGATACGTTTCCATTTAAGCATGAATAACTTCATTACTCACTCATTTGTATAAAACTGTAAATGCTTACACATATTTATATATACTGATTTACTGATTGTTAACGCCATAACGTTTCAGTCGTTGTAAGCCCCAGTTTACTTGAGATAGCTTTCGTAATTGGGATAACTTTCCCTTAATTTTGAATAGGCTCCATTATTCTCTCAACAGGAATACGTTCTTTTCATTCCGTTATCCTTGTTAGAGAAGACAAGGTCTAGAATTGTTGCGCAGATAGCAATCAAAATGAAGACGCGAATCCTAGTAATACTGCGTATAACAATGCTAAATTCCCGTCTTAAAAATTTATAAAATGCTTACAAATTCTATATATTTTATTTGACATTGATTTGCAGGGCAAAACTAACGGAAATGATTTCTTTAATTGGTGACCATGTAGACTCTGAAACTAACACAAATATATTAAACAATTGTCACAGAATAATGCCAGATATCAATCTCTGATTATTATAAAGGATCTCCACAAAAACCATTAGTGGGAATGTATTAAGAGCAAACGACCTATGATTCCCAAATTTAAAATCTGCGACGCGAGTTCAAATTTCGAGTCAGGTTGATGATATAATAACATCTTCATATATTTTATCACCTACATCCTGTAATAGTCGCTACACGCGCATAAACAATTCATATCCTAAATATAACAATTATTATGGAAAAAAAAGGTTGCGCTTTTTAGTAGATGAAGAATTGTCACCATGTATTTAATCTTTTTTAACTAGTGTTTCTCTCATATATTTGCTTTTCATTGCAATTATTTCGCTTCTTTTTAGATGAAACATTTTCAACCATGGATATATGTAACTTGAAGAGAAAATAATGACATAATAAAGATGATGACTTCCACACTACTTCAAATAAAAGGTTAGAAAGGAAACTCCTATTAGTACTAGAAAGAGCGATAACAGCTACTGGACTTGAAAAAGCTATTTTTTTGAAAGAGAAATATTTTATAAATTTCAACCGAAAATGCCTGCTTGGTCAATGAATGACAAAGATTTCCTTGTTTTTTTTTTTATTACAGTTTTTCCGTCTCACTTTCATTAACTTCTTATCGCAAAATTTTGACTGACAAACTCCTGGTCCGAATAGTTGGGATGAAATTTAAGGAAAAAGAGCAAAAAAGAAAAGAAAATATTAGGTAAGCTACGCCCTTAGGATTCCGACCCCAAGGCAGCACTTCCCCATATATAATATGAGAAGGTTCGGCGTTATTCTAACGTTTTCGTGACACTGATCGTAGAGTCAGGAAAGGTTTTGTATGTGTCCATACGTGAACATCTTCCATTTTTAAATTGACCTTGTTTCATACACTATCCAGGTGGGTAGTTAAACATTGGATCAGAGATGTAGTATCAATGTGTACTATGAATTATTAAACATCTAGACTTATTTATTTAATTATCTACATAGATATAATGTAACGTAAGAACGTCGTTTGGAATATGAACTCAGCTTCGATTTTCTCTGTCAATAACCATTACCGTAATTCCCTATGTATAATACACACTTTTTTCTAAAAAATAATAAACGAAATTAGGGGTGCGTACTATGCATAGCTAGACAAAAAACTCTTTTAAAAATTG
>CAHIKZ030001990.1:1315000-1345000 GCA_903632075.3 Acanthosepion pharaonis
AAAAAAAAATTATCTAGCACAACATAGTGGACCAAGTTTCGTAGCAGCAGACCTAAAGCGCAATGAGTAACTCTCCTGGGGGTTGGCATCAGCCATATTGATGGAAGGTAAAAATGGTTCTCTCAGATGATTAATAGAGATTAATTTATGGAAAACGATCTAGAAGAGTGGCCATTCAAGACAACTTTAATTTCGCGATTTTTTACTGATATTTCATCCAATACCAGACACAAGGTCACCTCAGGTCGAGGGTCACTGAGTGAGATTTGAAAAATGGGGGGGGATGGCGGGAAAGTAAGGGAGTATTATGAGTACGAGTAGGATAGATATAGATTCTCTCTGGGATTAAAAAGACGAAGATTGTAATTGTTAGGAAAACATTCTCTCGGGAGTTTGTTCCACAAAGTAACAGTTCTGGGGAAGAAGCTGTCTGAGTGGAATTGCTTTATTTTTTATTTGCACTATTTATATTCAGACTATTGTCCTCATTTTTCTTGTTTTTATAACAACGTTTCGGTCGTTATGCTCCCCATCCATCGTCAGGTATATATCAATCTGCTTTTGTATAATGCTTCAGCTGCGAAACTATTTCAGATCCCAAATTATACTCTTTGATGGTAGAAAAGCTTTAGTTCTCACATGAAATGTTCCATATCCATGCAGGGTATGATGAAATGTTCCATATACATGCAGGGTATGATGAAATGTTCCATATACATGCAGGGTATGATGAAATGTTTCCCAGGATCTAACTTTGATGAATACCGGGTAATATATTAGAACCATTTGAAGAATTTCTCATTAAAAATCATTTCTTGTCTTATAAACTGACTTTCGGGACGGCATCGAGTGTAAAAGGGGAATAAGTGCAATATATCCTAAGTTTCTAATTGCAATCAAACTTCTAAGTTTCTTTCATATTATTTTATGTCCCCTATTAAAAGTCGCGACTAAATTTAATTAAGATAAAATATTCTTCAAACATTTTTATTTCAAAATGATGAACGGTTTTTTATCTGAAACACCATATTTAAGATTTACATCATATGTCAATTCCGACCGAAAGAAAATATTAATAATGTATTTTGATCACGTGTCCACATTCTGAAGAAAGCTTTTATCTTAACAGTCAATTCATAAAAAATATGTGTTGCAGCATACCTACGGACGATAATTGCCATGTCCCCCATTCACACAAATACTGTATGTTGGTCTGCAGTTGGAGCTTCGTCTGCAGCTGTGCTGGTCAAACTCTCTGCCTCCGGGCAAAGAGGATCCCCAGACGAGGCTATGGGTCAAAAGGCAGAGTCTCGTCTCAGGAAACAACTACCCGACCCCGTTTTATACGCGGTCTACCGGGAATTTTTGGCCTAGCCTACAGGTTCGGATACCCCACATGAAATTCGGCCCTGTGCCACATCTGACCGCGTGGGGCGGTTGGTAGATATCCTGCAGTTAGAGATTCATTGTGGAATTCCCTTCTAGCAGTTGGCTACTACTTCTACGCGCTGTGTTGTACTTGTCGTAAGTATTATCATTCCTTACCAACCTTCATGTGATTATTCTCTTCAGTAACTTTCCCTAGGTTGCAACAATATCTTCCTGTCTGTTAGTAAAACAAAAAAAAATTAAAATGCTTTTTTCTTAATTATTGTAAGTTTATTACATTATTTAACATTTGAACTGCTGTCCTAATTTTTGTTGCTATTATCACGACGTTTCGGCCATTGGGTCCTCTAGCCTTCTTCAGATGTATGTGGCTAGGGATATTTAGCCCTAATACAAAACTGATCAGTTGTTGCTCGTCCTGATTCCACTGAATCAAATATTGTATTACTTAGGTTAAATATTGGCCAAGTTCACGAAATATGTAGGCTATTGTTCTGTGGGATAATCCTTAGTCGATAATTCGAGGGCTTTAAGTTAATATTCTTATTTGACCTCCATCAGCTGACTATGGTGCTGCTAATATCAACCTCTGATTTTATTAATTGCAGAATCTCTTTTCTTAATGTTACTGGATTTCTAATTAGTACTTATTGTCATGCACCGATTATAACCTAACGAAACTATTTCCTATTATACAAGCCAACCAAATGTGAAAAAAGTATTTTTAATCTCGACTTATACATGACCATAGATGGCAGTTTACTTTTTTATTTAAAAAAAAATCTGTTGTATGCAAAAGTGCATTTGGTTTCCATTATTTAAAAGAGATAAAAGAATCTAATTAAGCTACAACGGAAGTTCAGTACACAATGCCGGCCCCTCTGCACTTATCACAAATAGAATCTGAAATACGAATTAACCTGGTTTACTGTGTGCCGCACACTCAATCGATCCGTTGCCGTGGTTGTTTAGTGAACAGTTTTTTTTTTTCATGGACCCCAGGAATCTTTAACTTGTTATTTGGGCATTGGTGGGAATCCACATCTATGTACATGATATTACATAGTTTACTTACTTACTCGATGGTTTATAGATTTTCTTTTATTTAAGAATACCTCCGGGTATTATATGCTAAGTTGATTAATGTTCATCCAGACCCCGTAGACTATAATTCTTGTACCTAACATAAATATATAATTCTGAAATATTACGTTTTAGTGAAAAAAAGATTTCCCTTGTATTTTTATTAAATATACTATTTTTTTTATGAAAAATCTGTGTTTCTAACTGGTTTTTCCATTATGCTTAGAGCATCATGTAATTATCATTGATATCCAGGCTCGTCATCAAGTCAGAAAAATGGCTCATGTAAGCAACATCATCCATGATCTTGTTTTTTATAGAATTTGGCTAAACATTTTAGAAAGGTTATAGATATTAAAATCACATATAAAAATTTGAAGTCATTCTCGCTACAGCTGGTAGTCGAGGTTCGAACCTGTTTGGTTTGGTTTGTTTTGTTTTACGGTATATCAACCTCAATGGGTTATTTAATGCCGACAAGATTTTTATTGCTGGTAATATTGTTTTAGAAATCTATTGCTTGTAATATTTTTTCTAAAAAAAAGTATTGCTGGTAATAATTTTTTCTTCAAATATTTATTTCTGGTAATATTTTTTTTACAAAAATATATTGCTGGTATTAAAACCTATTTGACACTTTTTGACCCCAACTTGGGGGTTAACTATTTGCTACCACCCCGGTTCAGGGTGGACCTGGAAACACCCCAAATTAAGAGGTGGTTCCATTCTCCTCAAAACCTCCTGATCAAAGGCCTTGATGTCGGATGTAATTTATCGTCTTACCCAGGACACGGTTTGAACCTAGCAAAGACAACAGCGTGTAACTTTGTAAGACCTCAAATTCGTCGAGGGATATCTTATAAAATTATATAGAGAGAACAGGTAAGAGGATTATTGTCAGGTTAGATTAATCGTTATCAACCAAAGTGTGTATACAGTTCTGTGCGTGTGGATGTATTTGAGGATATGCTCAAGTAATGTTTCGAAGCAAGCATTTTCCTAAAAAAAAAAAAAACCTTATTGCTTTAGAGTCATCATCATAATCAAAACTGTTTGGGTTTAAGCTCATCAGTTAACATGTTCTTTCGTCTTCAGCGACATTGTATACTGATTCGATAATATTTTGCAAGCCTTCCTCTGAGAGTTTGCGGATATGTCGCAGATCTTCTTTTGTCCAAAAGAAAAGTAGGATCTTTCTGACTTCTTTGAATGTCTCGGTTCAGTGAAAAAATGTACTGCTTCTGGGATGGATTTGATTTTGAGATTAATTCCTTCTATTTGTTGACATTCGTATGTTTTTCTTGAACAGCGAATTGTATTACAAACACACGGACTTATACTTTCCAACATCGAAGTACATTATTCCATCATTTACTGTTGACAAAAAATCCATTTTTATAATGTTTGCATTTTGTCTCTAAACATATCAGCTGGTGTTTATTTTTGACGATGTTAGTGTTCAGACCAGGTACAATTTTTGTCTCTTGTAAGCAACACACGTCCATTTTGTACTTTTCTATGTCTATTGCTTACTGCTCTTGCTTCTCGCTCCGTATCAAGCCCAATACATTGAAAGTTCCAACTGAAAAGATCATTACGTTGGAAGTTCAATAGAATTTTCGGAATATTGTCTTTCTCAGTATGCTACGTCTTAAATAAATTACCTACTCCAGCAATAATGTTAATATGAAATTAACAAACGAATTTTCAATCAGCATTGAACATTCTCTCGGGAGATCCAGACTTGTAAACATTTTCCTTTCTTATAGAGGAGATAAAATTCAACTATTGCTATCTATAAAGTAAATAACAAATCTTCTTCCTACGAAGAACATGGAACATACATCGGCTGAATCGTTTATGCTAGAAAAACAGATTAAATGACTAGTCTTAACAACGTCACAATGAAAATACTTTCTCTTAGAATTTCAGAAAACACTTGTCAAAACAGTGTAGCTTTGCTAAAAAAATCTCTAAAAATAAGATTTCAGAAATATATATTGAAAAAAAAACATTCTACATAATGTAGACAAACATACATTCAAACAACTTTGTTTATTCAGCGTCGTGAGACTAAAAAAATGAAACAAATAACTACCGTAAAACAAACATCTATCACTGTATTACTTATAAACTTTAATAACATTAGCTGAGCCACCGTCCAGTAGAAGCCAGATTTGGACAGTTTTCTTCAAAATTAGATTTGACGTGAAAGTGGTAAAATATTGACTTCAGAAATAGAAGACTAATTCGTTAAAAATTATATACATTTCTCGAGACCTGCAAGACAAACAAAGGAGAACATTTCAGACAAAAATATTGGTGAGTGATTAAATATCTTGACACAAAAAGAGAGCGTATGACTCCAATGAATATTTTAGTAAAAAAAAGGACAACAGTAACAATAATTCCCAAATTAAAAATGGCGAAGACATAACAGGAGAATGAAAATATTGACCTACAATTACAAAAACAACGAACTTATTCAATTGATCTTAAAAAAATGGAAAACTTGCATATTTGGAATTAGAATCAAATTATACAATATCTGCAGCGAGTTTTGCAACTTAAGTGCGAAAAATAATTCAACACTTTTGAAAATCGCCAGTAGCAAATTAGGCAGCTATTTAATAGCTTGTAATTCATTCTTTAGCCTGATTAACGGCGGCTACACAACGTGGCGTAGATGCAGGAGTTGTCATGTTGGCATATATACCCAGGTACGATTATGGGATATTAATAACAGGTTTGCGTTTGCTAAGAGTGGCTAAAGGTAATTTTATGAACTCCATAATTTGCTCCGTAATGCTCAGTGCATTAAATCAGGCGAGCGTGTGGGCTAAACGGGAAAAGAAAATCTGGCATATCTGGAATCAGTTTTGAGTCAAAATAACAGGCAGTGTTATCTTTCAGGAACAAACCATTTCCATTTGGAATGGTAACAAGAATAAAAAGGTCGTGGTAAATGGGTTGCAACAAAATCTGTGTATATCACACCTGTCAACATAGGGCCCTGTTTTACCAGTGGTCTTTGCGAACAGAATACAGACAGAACAATTACAGAGTCACCATCAGTTTTTTATTTATTTATAAACTCATACGGTCTTCTCCATACACGAACTCGACTGTCTATTCCGTAAAAAGACACTGCCATGCTTTTTGTTTCTTCATCCATGTGATTTGATGCTATGTTCATTTTTGTTCATTGATTATCATCCTCGTAAATCAGCAGTGATCGGAATCTTGTCTAATCTGTTGGTTCCCACAATTTTCTCGTATTGTTTATATTCGTTCAGGATTCACATATTCTTGTTGCAGAGTTGAAGCAACTGACCAACAAAACCTACACTAGTGGCCATCTTTCCGGTTCCAATGGTCAGACTGTAGTCAAATTATCTCACACATTTAGATATTATATCAAACATACATCATCCATTTGAGTTAATTTTTAAATGTAGGGGAGGAGGAGGAAAAGAATCCCTTATACTGCAGTCTAGAATTTTTTAACAGTCTAGTTTATTTTCTCTTTCACAGAAATCAAAGAACTTACCTTTCAGCAAAAGGATGTCAACCAAATAGGTATCTACAATAAATTAAAAAAAATATATATATTAATTCCGTGAAATTAATCAGATCTGTGGAAATTAAAGGATGCATTTATGCAATAGGAAAATAAAGCGAGAAATTATTCCTCCTTCTAAATTACGATGGGAAAATAACCGTTTTATTAGAATTTGGATTGGTGGATAAATAAATTCTTAATTTCCCACTAAGGAAATAAAATGAAATACAGCGTTTTGAATGCTGATTCTCAAAGCAAGCAGAATCTTCGCATTCAGATCAACACGTAACATCTAATCTTACCACGGAGTTTGGTCTCGTGTTGAACTAAGCTATACTGGGAAAATATTAAGTAATCATATTTGCAGTTTTTTAAAAGTTTATTTGTAGATTTCTATGAGACCAATAATAAAAGACAACATCGTTATCGATAATTGTCTCCAAAGTCATTATTCCTTTCTGTTGTTTCTTGCTGTTTTTTTTTCCATTTCTAATAGAAATGGTTACGGAAAAAGCAACATAAAGTCGTCTGGGTTTATGTCCTGATAAAGACAATTCAAACATTGAAGACATTAAAGCATTACAAACTTTTAAAAGTTTGCACTAAATATTTATTGTCATTGATCATAACGCACGTTTTCAATTTATAAATATGTTTTTTTTATTTAAAACTTCTCCCAGAATTTACTTATTCTTGTTACAGTCTTCATACTGTTAACTATCAAAATCTTCGTCGACTTCCTGCATTTTGTCGGGGTAGAAAGCGTTCTAGATTGATTTTTGCTACATATATATATATGTGAACTTATGTGTATTACACGTACCAATATCTTCAAGTGATGTTTAAAGCTTTATACCTTCTACGTTCCTTAAGAAAGTCAGATCTGATATTATCAACATCTCGGGGAGTAGGATTTGAATCCATTACGTTTTTGGTTGGAAAGATGCATGAGGTTCAGAAAGTCTGGGAATGATTTCAATCGTTATTTGATGTCTAATTGTGACAGTGTCATTTGTTACCACAGCTTGTACCTCTGATCTCATTACCATCATCTTTTCAATCGATTATTTAGTCAGACATGATACTTTGCCTATGGAACAACTGGACTGTATGTATTTTCATTTGATTCTCATCTCGTATTGAAATTCGTATTGACATGATATAAATTCAACACTGTAAGATGAAATACTTTCAAAAGAATTATTAAATATTAACATTGTACAACTTTTTGAAATTCATATGACAATCGAGGGGATTACCAGTTAATACATAAATTATGTATACTCTTCTGGTTAAATATAATCGATCGGTTGGACATGTTAACAATACGAAGTTCTAGAGAAAATTGAAACGAAAAAGAAATTTAACTTAAAGTAAATGGATTGTTTAGCAGAAATGAGAGAAAGAAAAAATATTAAGAGCTACAAAAGATAGGAAGTTGTAGAGAGCCATAATCTTCTACGTCCTGAGGAGGCACAGCACATTAAGAAGAAAGTTTCTTCGTATGCAAGGAAGTATCGTTTGATACTACCCTTCTATTTTGAATATTGTGGGTGATGTTGTATTCATCGGCAAATCTACAACATATAAATAGCATTTGATACAGCTGGAGGCTAAACAAATGCTAACCCTTTGGTTGGGATTTGTAGTCTTTTAATATTAGCCCAAGCACCGGGGGGGGGGTACCCCGATGTAGTACCTCTCGCACTAGAGAGGTGGGGCTGGGTTTAATGCCCAGTGCTTGGGTCGTCACCAAAAAGGAAGTGTCGAGGTGGCTTTGGAATTTTAACACGGTATAGCCGTTAATTCCACTTTAAATCTCGTCATTGTTTCACATTCAGTTGCGACGTGGGTACCCTGGTAAATACCACAAATCTTAACCTTCTGGCTGGGAATTGTATTCTTTGAATACTAGCCCAATCCATGTAGTACCATTCCTTCTGGAGGGGGCTGGTTTTATTGCCAAGTGCCTGAGGCGTTTCCATAAGATGAAGTGCCAAAGACAAAACTACTAGAGGTATAGTAGTGAATACTTTTAACTAATTATAATTTACAACAGGTGATACGGACCAGCAGTAAATATGCAGGCCACTGTATGGTTAAGAGGAAAGTTTCTATTAAGATCAGATTTAGATTGGCTTGAAACTCCAAAATGAATTATAACTGCGTTCTAGTATTCCGGGATATGTTAGATGCTGTTTTTACTTGTACGACGTTATGTATACAAGACATGTATATTTATTTCTATATCGAGTTCACTGAACTAGCAAATATCGCTTTACTGAGAACTATGCTTATAAATTATTTATTCTCTCTTGTTCATTTTATTTTATTAATATCTCTAAAACCGGCAGGCTTTTCTCTGAACATAACTTGAACAACGCCTACGCAATACACTTATAGCCGTTTTATTTAAACAACGCTGAGAAGAGCCCAAATTATGAATGATAGCATAATCACGTTTCAGTGAATCGGATGTGAAAAGCACGGGCATTTTCTTTCATTGTCCACTGGCGATGACGATAAATTTACTTCCAAAGTATTTTACAAGAGGAAGTCACGAGTCACTGAACGAAAAGATCTTAACTTCTAAAAGCGGTATATTTATTTTCGAAATACAGAAGCTGAAACAAAAAAAAAAAGGGATGACGAATGCAAAAATAACGTAATGGATGATTTGAGATTGAGATTTTTTTTTTGTTTTTGTTTTTTTTTAGAGTTTAACTTATTTAAAAGTAGTGGAAAGAGGACAATAAAATCAATGACTTAATATTAATTTTGAAATGAGTGTGCATGAGAAAAAAGTGAAGACATAAATACAATGGAAAGATGAACTGAAATCTTAAGAATGGACATAGCCCAAGATGGCGGATGCGTGATACGGCCATTTTGTTCACATGTGACGAAAACGTTATTAAGAAAAAAAGAAAAAGATGATGCATGCAATCGTATTCAATTAGGCAAATGGATAGTTTGACAGATAAACATTGCATCACATCCACAAAACAAACATACACATGCGGCACACACGCACACGCGAATCTGTCGTCACGTATAATACCAGTGGTGAGACAAATTATATTTCTCGCACTAATCAATTGTCATTGTGAAAGACATCAAGAAGTACACATATATACACACGCGCAAAATGTAATAAGAGTTATCAGAAAGTGCTAAAGAAATACGGAAGCACATAAAAACAAAAGAAAAACACGAAATATATCTTTCAGAAACTGAAAAATGTATTAAGGGATTGAAACATAACATTAAAAGCTAAGAAAATAGGGCTGGACTTCTACGAGTTGTTTAAACTCTTTTATAGTTGTGAGAACTGGATAGTTTTTCAATAATGAAAAAAATATTTGAGGCAATAGAGATTTGGTTATATTTTTTCTGTTCGAATATTTGTGATTACGAGTTAAGATCTCATCCTCGTCTTCGATTATTACAACTTTTAGGTTCTTGTATTCTTTAGCATGTCTGTCGATTTGGTTAACCTTCAAGGAAATTAGAACTGAACCGTTTATTTAATCGAGGTTGGTAGATTGTTTTTGTTTCACTATCGATATCAAGGGATATCTCATGTCATACAATAATGGATTTGAAAGGGTTGAGTCCTACGAGAACTAGGACAAATGAAAGGAGTACCCAAAAAACAGGACCAACCCGGTGAGTATTGGCAAGAGCGATTATCGATATCAGAAATCGCCAGTTAAAAGCCCGAGGAAGCAATGCGAAGCAAGGACAGAACCTAGCTTACTTAGATATGATAGTTTAGGTGGGTGGCGTTATATATAAGATCCCTTGAGCTTAGACAGACAAGCTAAAATGGAAAATGGGACTAACACTAGAAAAAGAGCATAAATAATGTGATTCTACTGTCGAATCTTTGGAAGGCCATGGAGAGCGTATATATCAAATGTGGAAGTTCTAATGAGAATAGGAACAACATAGGCACTGTTGATAATCATTAAAAACAAATAGCTGAATTCCTTTGGACGCAAGAGGAAAGAATGCTTGAAGAATTTAACACACACAAGAGATATATAACGCAAGAGAAACAGAGGGAACATCGAGTAACCGATATGGGAAGTTTCTGTAACAATATAGAGGAACAATTGCTACAAAGAAAACGAGAATGTATTGCTGATGGCAAAAGACAGGAAGTTGTGAATAATCTTGATGGCCAACGTCCTGAAGGGACACAGCAGACATAGGAGAGAGATATGACACCATTTGCATTTATATAGTAAACTTGCATCTGTGTATTTTCAAGCAATATGGGTCAGGCCCCAACGAAAAATCGGTATTTTGAATGGATCTTGAATGATACAACCCTTTCTCCTTATAACAAGGTGACGTTTTAAAGAAAATCTATTTTATATGTATGGGCTTATGGCCTACTTGTTGTATGAACCGCTTGTTTATTTTCCATCTTGATTGAAATCTGCAAAATATATCGTTCGAATAATTAACTTTCAAAGCAAGTAGATAATGCCCAGAGGGATTAGTATAACATATTTGCTTTCTTTTTAACTTGGTGTTGTGCTGATCTATGTTTATTTAATCACAAGAATACACCGATTTAGCAACCCGGTTTCTTTTGTGGAAGAATATTAACGTCTTCCCAATAATACAGAGTGTCAGAGACCTTATTGAAAAGAGGATTTTTAATGTTGTCTTTCGCGAAGACGGTTTTTCCAAATTTTTTTTGAGAAAAACTGGCACCGCTAAATCTTTGTATACATCAAATCTCTCCAATTTACCTCGTAACTATGCTTAATCCCTTGCTTGCATGCTTCATTTGACTTGTGATTGCAACCTTTCAGTATCTGTAAAGGAAAGCAAATCACAGCACATAGGTTTCGTTGCCGGCTGCATCATCATCATCATCAACAACAGCAACAATAACAGCAACAGCAAAAGCAATAGAATTAACTAAAGCAGCTGCAAATACATTTCATCTGAACCATCTCAAGAGATTGCGCGTCAAAAATTAAAATCTTGGCGGGAATTCGATTTACGTTCCAATATTTCACTCAGGAGAACGGCTGTAAATTGATAGCTTGGGTTTGCGGTAAACGTGTTGAGTTTCTGTGGGAACGACTAAAGAAAAATATAATTTTTGTTTCACTGATAAGCTATCGATTTTTCTAGTTTAAGCTTCAGATATTTTGGCTGTTGTTTGCATTCTAACATTTATCTGGTAGTGATAGGATTAAAATAATTGTAATGACACAAAAGCCGTGGAACATCCGGGTTTCTTTCTTTGGAACTGAGTATCTTGTTTCGTTGTAGGATGTGGAATATACAAACCAGTTGATTTATGTTGCGTTTGGGCGATCGCCCAGTTTTAATGCAGAATAAAGTTAAAGACAGCTTTGTCATATTTTCTCTTCCCACCTCCATCAATGTGATTACAGCGCCCCAACCCACGAGTCTTAAAAACGCTGACCGCTTAAAAGGCAGAGAAGAACGAAACGAATGTCCTGCTGATGTTTACTAAAGTTAACGAGGTTTGGTTTAATGCGCGCTTTCTCTGTAAGACGTGTACTTCGGAGGCCTGTTTAAGTGAATTTCACTCATTTAACTAACGCCTGCTTTGAATATAGGCATTGTAGAATTTGTTTCGTGAACTAATATTTCTGAATATATTATAATATTATTTTCACTGTATTTTATTTATTAATTTTAGTCCTTATTTTTCATTGTCAATGTTAATTATTGGTAAGAAAAACAATAGTTTGTAACAGATAACAGATATAAATATATATATAATATATATATATATATATATATATATATATATATATATATATATATATATATATATATATATATATATATATATATATATATACCAGCATTCATTTATAAATATGTACATCAGTATTCTTACGTTTTGTTTTGGCAAGTGACACGGATTTAGATTGTATCTGCCCTCGTCGTATGCACCCGGTACGAATGAGCCAAGGCAGTTTTTCATCATAATAAATACACGAGAGGAAAAGACAAAAATAACACTTAAAAAAAAACTAAAAAAATCTCGATATAATCTGTATTAGACTTTAAGCCTTTCACATTCCTTTCCATTTGCCTCGCAGAAAGCTTCTGATTGCTGAAAGTTGAATATTGTCCCACTTCTGCTTGATGGTTTCCTAGACTTCATTTGCTTTGTAAACTTATTTTTGATCTTAGTGATGAATATAGACCTATCAATTTTCTGTTGGATTAAAATGAGGGTTCTGATCAAACTAGTAGATACTATTTATTTTGCCTCTAATTCTTTTCCTTCCTTTTTACATGCCATGACCTTTCAGGACGTAGGTGATCATGGTTCTCCACCTCCCTCTATCCCTTGAAGATCTCAACAAGTTCCTTCCCTATGCTTCCTTCCACAGACAACGTTCTGTCATCCACTTGCTTAAGTCCGTCAGGTATGTCACGCGTTGTTTTCTCTTTTTCCCTCTATTCGACCCGTGAGTATCAGATTCTCCAGGCCCTCCTTCCTTATTATGTCTTCTAAAAACTTCAGCTGCCTCTTTCTTATATTAAGTATAAGCCTCCTCCTTGTTTGCATCCTCTCTAAGATCTCATCGTTGCTCACACGCTCGGTACATGATATCCTTAGCACCCTTCTTTAGAACTACATCTCTGTCACCTCGAGTCTCTTCTTCATCTTTGAGGAAATCGTCCCACATTCGTAAAGGAGGACAGATGCCACGTAACAGTTCAGTATTCTTTTCTTTGTTACCAAAGATATCCTCCTGTCTCGCGGTACTTCTTCAGCTTTTGAAGTGTCGTATCCCAATTACAGTGTCCCCTGTCAAGACGCTTCCCAGATATTTAAACTTCCGCGTCTGTTTGATTCTAGTGTTCCCGACCTTTAGATCGCATTTCGGGCTCCTCCTCTTACTGACGACCATACACGCCGTCTTATTGTAGCTTATGCTTAGTCCCTTCTTCTCACTCTCCGTCGCTACCTTCTGTAGGAGATTTTTTAATTTGCCTCTAGTTACTAATTCTAATTACTAATTTATATTCTTTCTTCTCAGATATATTATCTAAGAGCTAGGAAGCATAGCCTTCTGTAAAATCTCTTATTTTTTGTATTTATAATTGGAATTGCCTAACACCAGCTTCCGTCAATACACCACAGACACAGTGATATTAATTCTACAATTCTTCGCAGTGTTTGACATTCAAGGTTCATGTGCATCACAGACAAGATGAATTCATGACTCTACCTTACACCTGTCTGAATCAAAACTTCCAAAATGTGATGTCTGGCATATTTAAAAGCGTCATGGCACATATTTTAAGCGAAGCCAGTTAACTTGGAGATTAGCTTCATGTAAGCAGTTTTGAAATTTTGTGAGAGTTTCCGAACTGTATATTTTGATCATCTGACATGTTTCCTTTTATAAACTGTAGGCTTATAAGAATACTTATTTTATGAAGATAACACTTCCCTCTATGTAGTCCAATAAAACCGTCAAAGAAATCGCATTTCTAGGAGTAAAAAAGATGCGTGTTCGAGTCTTACAATGGTCTAATTCTTTATATCCAATTCGCTTTATTGCCAATGGACTGGATGTCTGAATAGGAATGGTGAAAAGCAAATAAAATTAACATAAAAACAGCCAATCAAAAAGTTAAAATACAATTTATAATAGTAGCAGTACAAGTGTCCATATTTGGAATTATTTTAATGCTAAATATCGTATCAATCGATCGGAAAAAAGTGAAGGGCATTAGGTTTAATGGTTTTCGAGTTAAAAAAAAAGAGAAAGAAAAACAGTTTTATTCTTGCCGAGAGTCTATTCCGTATTTTCAATTCGTGGTGTTGACCTTTGGCTTTAGATTGAATGTCTACAAATAAATCCTAGTCATAAAATAATGAGTGTTATATATTTATCTTTATATCATTGTATTCGGTCGAGCTAGTTTGGACATTCATGGGTCTATCATACCAACCATCACGGCTCTGCATTAAGGTCAGAAAGTCATTAGTATGGATTTCCGTGTCCTAATATTGTTGGTCAATGTAAGTGATTGCTGAGCGACCAATTCGTCTTGCGCAGTGACTAGGTGCCCAGAGCAGTGTCCTGCAAAGCGCATTTTGTAGAAATATCAGGGATGTGTGCATATAGCTGTGATCTAGTTGGATGTTTTCTCCAAGAGATGTTAACTATAGATTTCAGCATCCGAATGTAGGTTCCATCAAGCTTAAGCTCAAGGGATTTATTAAATGTCCAAGCAGTGGAATCATATATTAAAGCCGCCTCTACATTGGCACGAAAGTATCTCCTTTTGAGGGGTGTGTGGTAAATCAAATTTCTACATTACGTCCATTTTATTCCAGACGGTCCAGACATTAGCTATGCGAATTTTCACATCGTTATCAGTAAAATTTATTTCACTTCCAAGGTATGCAAAAGATTCGACAGATTTTATTGATTCTCCTGAGACATTATTGAGCCTTGCCGTTTGAAGCTTATCAATTCAGTTTTAGAGACATTGACATAAAGTCCAATACCGTGGACAGCATATTCTAGATGATGAACTGTGACATTAATAATATTGTCTGCAGTGATAGCTAGGTCACCTGCATAGGCAATATGTACTTGAAAGTCTTGGTAATAAAGTAAAGTCAGATGATGATGTTAGTCACGTGACAATCTCAATATGTATTCAAAGGTGATAACAAAGAGAAACGGTTCAATGGTGTCACCCTGAAGGACCACTGCTAGTGCCTCTGTCTGGGGATCTAACCAAAGTTTTGGTATTTCTGATTAGCATCATTATGTCAGCAGATGTCTCGGGGGATGCCATATACTTGAAGGATCTTTTCCATTTTACCCCTATCTACAGAATCGAAGGATTTAGAGAAATCTACAAAAACGAAGGTAGCCTATAGATTCTGTGCCCTGAAGCCTTCAATAATCCGGCGAGCAATCAGGATTTAAATTATTTCATCATATCATTCCAAAATGAGGTAAAATAATTTATTTTCAATAATTTAATCAAGAATAATCAATTTTAACTTCTTGATACAAGGTGTAAACAGTTAGATATGCAGAGTTTAAGAATTGCGTCATTACTACGTCACAATCATTTCCCTTGGATGACCAATGAATATGACGCATGTCTATTGTGTACAGAGAAACAGACACAATTATCACAGTGAAGATCATTGCGATAGAGATTTTCTTCATATTTTGATTAATAATTCTTCCTTGGGTAGATATTTAATTATCTAACAAGTTGTAGAATAAACAGCTATCTATCTATCTATCTATCTATCTATCTATCTATCTATCTATCTATCTATCTATCTATTCTACAAGTTAAATTATTATCCACGTAACCTCGAATATTATTATCACAATCAAACGGATGTTACCACTATTAATAATTTACAACGAATTTGTATTCAGGCATTATTCAGGTTGGGAAACTCAAGAAATAATAGTATCTAATCTCGACGAAAATTATCACTAAACATTTCCTTTGCGTTCGTATATAAACATTTCATTTTTTCTAACTTCCTCCGAAAAAACTACTGAATGTTTTCTTTGAAAGAAACTGTCACTTTCACCAAGTTCGTATATATTGATGATATCTGACCGTTTGTCAGTTAAAATGATTTTCGAGATGTTCCTAATCAAATATAACTTGCTAACATGCAGCGCCACCAAATAATGTTTGCTAATTTTTCAGGTTGTATAAGTTTCCATAGGTTTGACGCTTTCTCATCAATTGAAAGTTTAGTAAATCATTATATATGGTAGTGATTTTCAACAATTTTAATACTGATGACCAAGTAAAATTTCGTTTGAGCTTTTGTTTTAACTAATACTAATAACAAGTAAATGTTTCTTTGTAATATTTACTATAGAAATCAAATCTTTTGGGGAACAAGCATGTCAAATTTCATTTTTACTCGTGTCTCAGAGATGTGGAGGTTTCTCTTCTACAAAAAGTGAATGTTGGCAAAAGGTGATTTCAGCCATAAGGGAAAATTGCATTTTCATTCCTGGTCTAAACTTTCGTCTAATTAGTCACGTGACAAAGAATATTGGCGCCTGTCATCCTTGTATGCTTCTCTTTGAATTTAATTCTGTAGTTATTTTACTTTCTCTCTGTCCTTCTTTCCTCCTTACTAACGTTCCCTTCGTTTTGATTTTGTTTTTTGTTAATTGAATTTATTTTACTTTCTTTTTCCATCTTTGAAAATCTTTGATTATTATGCCTTTGGCGATTTTTCGGGTTCATACAAGCATTAGACATTATTTCTTTACTCGTGGCGCGCAGTCGTAGAGTGATTCTCTTCTACAAGATGTGAATGTTGGACTTTAACTACAAGGTAACCAAAAAGGTTCTGTCCATTTTTAAAGGAAAAAAAGAAAACGCTTCACAATATGTGTAATTTATATTTAGTCTTCGAAGTAATCGCCATCAGCATCCAGCACCTTCTGCCAACGTGTCTCCAGCTGTTCAATGCTCTTGCGGTAGAACTCGGGAGCGGGGGGGGGTTGACGCAATGAAGTCCGTGAGGGCTTTGCGCAAGTCTGCTTCATTGGTGAATGATTTCCCACGAAGATGATTATCCAGGGAGTTGGAAGAGGTGGTAATCGGATGGCGCAAGGTCAGGTGAATAAGGTGGATGGCACAAAGTCACCCACCCAAGTTGCTGTATGGTATCCCTGACCACTCGCGCGCCATGCGGCCTGGCGTTGTCATGGAGGAAAAGAACACCTTTGCGATTCACCAGTGCTGGCAATGTCTGTTGCACACGTTTCAATTGCTGCGAGTATAGGTCTCCAGTGACCGTTTGGCCCGTTGGTAGCAGTTCATAATGAACCACTTGACGATCTGTCCACCAGACACAAAGCATAATCTTGCGTGGGTGCATAGGCGGTCTTGCGGTGTGAGGGACAGCATCCTGAGGAGACAACCAATGTCTATAATGCTTGGGAGTTTCGTACAGAACCCACTTTTGATCACTGGTAAGCACTCGATTGAATAAGGATGCGGTACGGTGGCGAGAAAGCAGCGATACGCAGGCTGCCATTCGTTGTCCCTTGTGGACCTCCAACAGCGTTTGTGGAACCCACTTGCTCAGTTTGTACGTCTTACCTAGGCGTTGAACTGTCTTGCAAGTTCACCACACGTTAGACTACTGTCCTCTTCAATGGCCGCCTTCAGGACTCCGTCATTCAAGACCTGTGGTCGTCCTCTGCAAGGCTCATCATTGAGAGACAAATCTCCCGACTTGAATTTTGGAAACCAACGCCTTGCAGTACGTTCATCCCCAGCACTATCCCCAAACGCTTGACATATGCGGTGACTTGATGCAGCTGCTGATAAGCCACTTTGAAGTCGTAAAGCAAACAGCCCCGAACGAGATCTCTAGACACTTCCATCCTTCTCACAGCTGTCCGGCTTATAACTGATGGCCGGGCACAGTGCGCGTGTTTTTTATAACGGCTGATGTTCCTACTTCCGGCTGCCCGAATTTGAAAACAATTGCTATACGCATTTCGTATATATTTCAACTTCATTCAATGACTAATCAAAAAACGGACAGAACTTTTTTGGTTACCGTGTAAGTTACAACTTTATATTTACATTCCAGATTCCCTATCCATAGCCCCACCCAGATTCATATCTTTCTCCTCTATTCATATGGGTGGGTCTAGTGAATGATCAAGCATCTCCTTTTAACTTCTCCTTTCAATGTATCCTTTAGACACTATTTACATTATTGGGAATATTGTCCTCATCTTTTTCGCCATATTTATTACAAAGTTTCGGCCGTTGTGCGCTCCGGCCTTCTTCAGGTGGTTAGAATGTCCCTTAGACCTCTTGTCCACGAGCGATATATACATATATAATTCGCGCCATGGCTCCCAGCCCAGATTAACTCTTCAGTTGTGTTCCCATGCCTGTTGTTGTCGTTTTTGTTTTTGTCTGTTTCTTTATTTAATTTAAAAGAAGTATTAACCTATCACCCTGTTAATATTCCTCTTTTTCTTCTCTTGAACAGGAGGAGAAACCTATCCCTTGTTTCCTGTTTAGAAAGAGCTTACCGGGTACTTTCCTTTTCTCTGGTATTACTAGTAAGGCTGTCGTGAATCTCTTGTGATGTGTACGGTTTGTGGCAACTTCCCTTTATACTGAGGATACCTGGTTGGCAGTTTTCTGGTTGCTGTTCCCGACTAGTAGTTAAGAGCCCGAACTCTTGCTTAGCGTCTTGAGAGGCTGCTCTGATCAACAGTTGCATATTGTCGGGTTTCTTGCAGTGCCATGTCGCGCATGGATGGGTGTTCCTGCATGCACCTCCGCTGGGCAGGCCTGAGGCCACATTATGTTTCAATGTGCGCTAGTTCCTTTCTGCTCATGCCACATTTGATGACCGAATGTTTCTATTACTTTAGTTCTTTTCTTTACCAGCGTAACTCAACATGACCATAAACAACCAAAAATATAAACTTAAACCAGCTCAAAAAATCACCTAAACCCTTCTCCAACATTCGTACCAACCTCCGTGTAGAATCGTTCCTCTGCGATAAGTCTCCTGATATACTAGGTCTCAGTGAGACTAACCTTATCTCGTCAATCCCTTCAATTGATTTGTCGATTTCTGGCTATTTCCTCCCCTTAAAAAGGATTCTAAAATCCACATTCATGGCCTTGGAGTTTATGTCCACGATCATCTCTCGCTGGCTATAGAACTCTCTTTGGAATCTTTAGGCAATTCATATATGTCTCCGTCTATCTCTCCTCAATTCAGTAAGCCATCTCTTCTTTCTCTACTATTACCCTTTCACTCAGGACTGTTCCATACTCGATAGCATTTCTGATAATATAAACAAAACTGTCTCTCTACATCCGTTTGCAAACATATTCGACCATCTTACCATGTAGCTTAAACAGTCTGTAACTGACATCGCTAGCATCCAAAACCTTAAATTTTCAAACACACAACCCCTCACGCAAATCTGATAACGCTTCGGTGTTTGTTGAGATCTTCCACCTTTCCCTCTAGGAATAAAATTCCTACTAACAGAATATCTTTGTTATCAACGCGCATAACGGGACGCGTTCCGTGATTTCCTTCACGACGTCCCTTGGAATTTGGATTTTAATTACCCCGTACAAAAATTGCATCTGAGCTCCTCCTCCTGGGTAAAATCCGACATCGAGGCTTTCATCCCATCAAAAGAAAATACTAAGTTAAATCGCGCTCATCCCCTTGGTTCTCACCCGCTTGTGGCTATAGCCCATAGGAATCACTTCTTCCGTCTTACCGGAGCGACATGTCTGGTTGAAACAGACGTCTCTTTGTCTCTGTTCATAATGAGTGCAAGCATATCCTCAATGAAGCGAAGTTACTGTTCGCTGATAGGAAACAACGTATTTCACCTTGCAAGTTTGGTTCTAAAGATCATTGGCGGCTCTGAAAGAGTGTGCTGAACTACAGCAAATCCTCAATATCTACTCTAATCAATCAATTCGAAGCTTGAATGCTTTACTTGGAAATTCTCTTCCAACTCAACAAACGACACATCCAGGGTACCCACACCAGATTTTCCCTCTATAACTGAGGCTATACTGAGTTAAATGTGCACAACCCCATCGATGGTATTATAGACATCATCTCTGAATTAGACTCTCATAAAGAAAGAAATGTGCCCCTGAGCTGGCTCCAGTTCTCCCCAAAGTATACAACTATTGCCTTGCCAATTATTGCTTTTCCGTCCGTTGGAAGTTCTCCTTTGGCGTTCCGGTTTACAAGAACTCTGAAGGCTCTACTCACCCATCTAACTACCGTTCCACCAGTCTCCTACCACTCTTCAGCAAAGTATTCGAGGCTTTAATCGTTTCCCAAGTGGTTAAGCATCTTACTTTCCATGATCTACTCTTTGACAAACGTTATGGTTTCCGCTTTGCCTGGTTTATCGCTCATGTACTTACGGCCATAACTGAATATGTATAGGAAGCTCTTGATAAAGACGACGAAGCTCAAGCTGTGGCTCTCGATATATCGAAGGCGTTTGACAGGGTTTGGCATGCCGGCCTTCTACCTAAGCTTCAGGGATATGGTATTACAGGACGATTATTTTATTGAATCTAATCATTCCTGTTTTGTAAAATGAAGATTGTCCTGAATGGTTTCTCTTTTAGTTCCTTCCATATGAACGCTGCTGTTCCTCAAGGCTCTATCCTTGGTTTTACACTATTTCTGGTTTTCCTCAATTCTCTTCCTGTCGTCATCCGTCCTCAAGTCGGCATTTACGCAGACGACACAACCATTGTCTCAATAGTAAATCAGGCTGGCAAAGTTAACCCGGTCGTTGGTCTCGAAAACGACCTCCAATCTGTGGTTGACTCGCGCAGGAAATGGCTTGTGAATTTTAATACATCCTAAACAAAACTGCTGTCATTCACTCACCATAGAGAAACGGCACTGCCTCCTATAAGCATGGTTGATGCTCAACTTCAGGAGAGTGTCTCACTTTGCCTCCTTGGTCTCACATTTTCCACTGACTTGAGATGGAAAAACTATATTGAATCAATAGCTTCATCTACCGCAAGGAAATTTGGTCCTCTGTGTCGCGCCAGAAGGTTTTTCTCGCCTGAGTCCATCCTTCAAATCTACAAATCTACCATTCGTTGCCATATATGGTCTGGTGCCATATATGGTCTGGTGTCCCTGCTGTTCCTCTCGAGGTTCTCAACAAAATCCAAAGTGGGATATGCAATGTGAACGGTCCTGACTTGGGGTCTCACCGATATAATGTGGCTTCCCTTTGTCTTTTTTATATATATTTTCATTACATCTGCTCTGACGATCTATTTTCACTAGTGCCCCGACTGCATGACTTTAAGCATGCTACTAGGTTGGCATCTCGGTCCCATCCTTTTACTATCAAAACAGTTAAATGTAACCACCACTTCCATTCCAACAGCTTTTTCTCTTTTACTTCCCGACAGTGGAACTCCCTTCCTCATATTAACTTTGCTGACAATCTTCAAAAATTTAAATGTCAATCGACATCTAATACCTTGATACCCGTTCTTATTTTTACTCTTTCGTCACCCCCCTCCATCTACCCAGTCTTTTCCCTTATTTACACTCTCTGTAGCCCTTTGAATACTACTGGCACTCCCGGCTTCTTTGGGGTGAAATGCTTATAAAAGTAAAGAAAAAATTTTGATAAATTTATTCTATACACATGTTTCACGGCCAAATGTGCATGATATAGTAAAGGATTTTGGTAAAAGCTGCACATACTCTTGCAGGTAGAGCCCAGTTATAAATACCTTCAGGTCAGGCAGGACAGTCCTTTTAGACGCTCTACCGCCAAGTGTGTTTCCAAATATCTTTTCTATTAAGATTAAAGGGCTGAGAGTCACGTCTAGATTTTAGATGTCAGTCAAAACCGTTTAAACTTTTAAAAAATGCTACGTAGTTAATCAATCTTTTATGAATTTCACTGCTGAATAACAAACAACGAATTGAATGGTTGTGAAAAGTAACTAAATTCGGATGCGAGAAATACGCCCCCGAACTAATAGATGGGAGGTCACTGAGACTATTGTTGCAGTTGTGATGCAGTTTTATATTTATTCTTCGGGTAGGAATATTCAGTCAATTTAAAAAAATAAGCAGGGAAATATTTAGATCTGTAGAAATCGAACAAAAATTCGGTCGCAACTGCCAAGACTGTTAGGCATTAACTCGACAGTTGGAAAACGCACTTGTCTCAAGTGTCAACGAAAACTAGACATTGATGTGCACATGTTTGGACAACTTGTCATCAATGCTTGGCCAAGGGGACTCCTTCGATCAGTAAAATGGAAATCTTCTATTTACAAGTGTAACCGCTTGATCAGTAGACAAAATTTATAGTAGATGCCTTCGGAAGGAAAGTTTATTTTCGTTTTTCATGCTCTCTCCACCTCTCTTTCTGTATATATATATATATATATATATATATATATATATATATACTATATATATATATATATATATATATATATATATATATATATATATATATATATATATATATATATATATATATATGTTCAAAAGCATGATGAAAAGGTCTTGGACTAAATTGGTCGGACCGACAGTTTTTCACCCCTTCCCCGATGAGTTTTCGTCAATCACCCGCTTTTTGTATCAATATCCTGAAAGCCCACCAATTCAAAATTACAGTTTTAAATTCTTAGAAGTATCATCATGACTATCACCAGAATCTATCTATTGTTATCTTAAAGATGTAATGGGAATTTATCTTAGAGAGAGAAGGATAGGCTGAATGAGAGATTCGGTTATTTTATTTTATCAGGATTCAACTGGAAACAGATTCCCACTTTATAGCCATCTCCACCCAATGTATAAGAATTAATAGAAGATTAAAAATAAAATACATTAATTCTTTGGCAATTACTTTATTTCCATTTCACATAGGAAAATGTTAACGGATTTTGATCAGATATGGAATTTCGCGTAGATCTGTACGAGACGACATGCATTTATTTTAATAGTGGAAGAGAATTTTGCTTATCTCTCGAAAATAAATTACTATTAATCAATAACCCAACAAAAATGTTTAAAACCGTTTCAATTAAAATTTTCTGGTCTTGTCAGTATGAGAAAGATCGATTTATGTTCAGTTTATGATATTGGCATTATAAGTTGATCTGTTTATGATATTGGCATTATAAGCAGATCTGTTTATGATATTTGCATTATAAGAAGATCTGTTTATGATATTGGCATTATAAGCAGATCTGTTTATGATATTGGTATTATAAGAAGATCTGTTAATGATATTGGCATTATAAGCAGATCTGTTTATGATATTGGTATTATAAGAAGATCTGTTTATGATATTGGCATTATAAGAAGATCTGTTTATGATATTGGCATTACAAGAAGATAGCAGTAGATTATGGTCATGATGATGATGATGTTTCTAAGAATTTTAAACAATAATTTTGTATTGGTGAGCTTTCAGGATGATATTGTAAAAATAAATGGTTGATTAACGAAAACTACTCGGGGTAGCGTTGAAAACCTATCGGTCCGACCAATGAACTTTTCATCATACCTATATATATATATATATATATATATATATACACTCACAGTGGGAGAGAGAGAGAGAGATAGGCGGAGAGAGCATGAAAAAAGAAAATAAACTTTCCTTTCAAAGGCATCTACTATAAATTTTGACTACTGATCAAGCGGTTACACTTTTAAATAGAAGATTTCCATTTTACTGATCGAAGGAGTCCCCTTGGCCAAGCATTGATGACAAGTTGTCCAAACATGTGCACATCAATGTCTAGTTTTCGTTGACACTTGAGACAAGTGCGTTTTCCAACTGTCGAGTTAATGCCTAACAGTCTTGGCAGTTGCGACCGAATTTTTGTTCGATTTCTACAGATCTAAATATTTCCCTGCTTATTTTTGTAAATTGACTGAATATTCCTACCCGAAGAATAAATATAAAACTGCATCACAACTGCAACAATAGTCTCAGTGACCTTCCATCTATTAGTTCGAGGACGTATTTCTCGCATCCGAATTTAGTTACTTTTCACAACCATTCAATTCGTTGTTTGTTATTCAGCAGTGAAATTCATAAAAAAATGATTAACTACGTAAATTTTTTTAAGTTTAAAGGGTTGAGAGTCACGCCCCGATATTTGGAAAAATGCTCGTCTGGAGAGCGTCTAAAGATACTATCCTACCTGGCCTGAAGTTATTTATAACTGGGCACTACCTGCAAGATTATGTGCAGCTTTTATCAAATCCTTTACCGTTACGCATGTGCATCAAATAAATTTATCAGACTGTATTAGGTGCCTCTGCTAAATTTTCGATAGCTAAGGTTTAAAATGAATTTAAAAAATGAAAAAGCATTACTGATGATTTAATTTTAGCTTTATTGAAAGCTAAATCTACTATTTCCAGTAAGTAAAATATCCTGGTGTATTTCAAATAAAAATTATATACATTGGAATGTCAAATATTTGCTTGATTTAAGAAAATCTTCTTATAAGCGACCATTTTTCCACTTTTAAGAAATTTGTAAACAAAACAAAATTATCGGTTTTAAAAATCTTCCAGGAATAAAATATATATTTGTGACGCGTTATTTGATTAAAATTAGAAAATTTAATGTTTAATTAAACAAACATTACTTATAGCATAAAAGATATACAAGCATTTCTTAATGACGAAGGAACCTGTTTTTATTTTGTCTTTATTGACGTATCGATAAGTTCTGAGGTGTTGACAGCTAGTATGAATGACCAGAATTGATATAAATTTACGGAATCTAAGTGAAAGCAACTTTTTGGTTTTTAACTACCTAGTAATTTTTACAAATTAAGATATTTTCAGTAATTATCTGATATTTTATTGACTTTTAGTTAAGTTTGAAGATGCTTTTATGAAATTTGGGTTTTGTTTCTAGATTCTTAACTTCAGTTTACTAACTTAAACAAAAAATTACTTAATTGAAGTAAGACTTAAACTAAAATAAATACATAAAATAAAAATATTTAGTGAAATAGTAATTAAAAAAGGTAAAACTTACTTTAAAATTTTGAAGAAATGTTTTGCAAAGACATTAACGATGAAAGAGGACGTAGTAATGAAAGTGAAAGAATTGCAGGGCGCCAGAAAACTCTTTAATCATGTGACCTTTTAACAGATATTGTCATTTATGGCTTACCATAGTTAAAAATTGGGAACGTTTAAACAATATATATTTTTTTAATTCTTTAAAAAATATTGGGTACAAACGACTGTTATGATATTTTAATAACAATATCACCTAACCGCCTTGAAGTAATGCAGAATTTTAAACGAATTTTTAATATTAGAAATTATGTAATTAAAATGCAAAAATGAAAACAGTTCTTGTAAATAATTTCTTTGAAAAATTTCTTCTTAAGTCAATAGTGTCCTTCATAAATCTTATTTGCAAAAACTTTTCTAATAAAAAAAAATGTCATAGTTTTATTGAATTTTGTATTTTACAATTCAGATTTTTGTTTAATGGGTAACTAAAAAAAAAAATGATGATTTACATTATCCAAGGAGTCCTACGTTTAACTAGTAAAAAAAGACACGCTCTGAAAATTGAATTTCCTTAAATTTCATGAAATTAAGTGGGTGGTAACATATGTAAAATATATTTTTACCAAGATTTTCTAAAAAAATAAATTTAAAAAATAATTCAATTCATTTCTGAATGTCTTGAAAGTTTCATTAAAACCCGACAATGTTTCAAGTACATATTGCCTATGCAGATGACCTAGCTATCACTGCAGACAATATTATTAATGTCACAGTTCATCATCTAGAATATGCTGTCCACGGTATTGGACTTTATGTCAATGTCTCTAAAACTGAATTGATAAGCTTCAAACGGCAAGGCTCAATAATGTCTCAGGAGAATCAATAAAATCTGTCGAATCTTTTACATGCCTTGGAAGTGAAATAAATTTTTACTGATAACGAAAATTCGAATAGCTAATGTCTGGACCGTCTGGAATAAAATGGATGTAATTTGGAAATCTTATGCATCAATCAACCTCAACTTACTATATGTATATATGTATTACAAAATGTGCAGTTGGTAGCAAAAAGAAAAGTCCAACATACAATATCTGTCTATATTTCTGAGATGAGGTATTATGTATACTATTTACATTATTCAGATTTTATATTTATTACAACGTTTCGGCCGTTGTACGCTCCAGCCTTCTTCAGGTGGTTGGAATGTCGAACTGAACCCTTTATTTCTCTCCCTGGGGTAGACTGTTCTAGTTTCACGTGCCATGTTTAATGGATGTCAGTTATCAGTTATTAATTGATTATTAATTATTATCTCCTGTTGTTTCACTTCTACAAGAAGTCACATTCTTTGGGTCCTGTGACTGGTTCTAACTAACGCCTTTATGCAATGTACCATGTGTCCTTGAGGACATCTGTGTATGAATTTCTGGGTATTATAAACCTAATGTCTTCAGAAACCACTGAGCGAACTAAAGGTTTCAGTTCGACATTCCAAACACCTGAAGAAGACCGGAGCGTAAACCGGCCGAAACGTTGTAATAAATATGGCTACAAAGATGAGGAAAATAATCCGAATAATGTAAATAATGTACATAATACGTCATCTCAGAAATATAGAGGATGCGATTTCTGGTGGTTTTCCGTAGATGAGGCAGTCCAGCGGCGGAGAAAATGTATTTTCTTGTTTGTTACAGTGCAACCACCTAAAGAAGGCCAGAGCGTACAACAGCCGAAACGTTGTAATAAATATGGCGACAAAGGTGAGGACAATAATGCAAATAATGTAAATAGTGTCCAACATAGAAATTAAAAATTGGGGAGTCTAAGATCAAGGAACTACAAAAAATTAAATATTATGTCTTAAAAATTGTTTTGACGGAAGGTGGAAAATGCAACAGTGATCGTATGAAATATGGTAAGAATATTCAAAGTAAACACGAATGGTAGACTTATAAATATGTAAGGTAGATTCCGACGGGAAAAGAATGTCCAGTAGGAAACAGTGAAGCAACTTTTCTGGGTGCAATTGATTTAACATAATTTTTTTCTCTTCATGTCATTGGAAAACGTTAGTCCGATAAGGCACAATGAGTTATTCTCTTATGTTAGATTCTAGCAAGAAAATTGTCTAGCACGAGGCAGTGAAGTCACTTTCCTAGCAGTCGACCTAGCAATTATTTCAATATAATCTTTCCACTTTATGTCATAAGAGAACGTTAACGCAATAAATTACAACGTGTCACTGTCATGCAGGTTAGCATCAGCCCTGCTGATGGACAACAGAAAAAGATCTCTCAGATGATTAATAGAAAACAGTTTTGTTTTGAAGACGTTTAAATTAACAAACCATTCATTGCTCCGGGGAAGATTTTCGGTCACTTTTGAGATCCGCTTTTGACCTTAGCAAACCAATGATACTTACCATTAAAACTGGATTAAATAGTTGTGTCACGAGCACAGATAACGAGTTGAGAGCTGAAAATATCAGGAAGGTAATTGAGGAAACTTTGGAACACCGTAGGTCCAGGTCTAAACTCTTGCAAAAGATCTGTATTAATGCTAATAGATCTAGAAGAGGGGCCGTTCAAGCAACGTTCATTTCGCGATTTGATAAAAAAGACAATGAGTTCGAAAATTCCTCCCGAAGTAACATAACCTTTCAAGTACGAGATGTAAAATCCTGTCAAATGCCTTCGAGATCTCCAAATATATGTGTGTCAGTGTGTGTATGAGTGTATCTAGTAATTTTCCATAGACACGAGATTATTATTTTTAGTTTTTCTATAACAAAGCATTTCCTTTTAATTTTCTTGTTCTAACACGTATGTATATATATATACAAGCATTTACATTCATCTCTCTGTTTATACATATATATATATATATATGTATGTGTGTGTGTGTGTGTGCGTGTATATATATGTATATACATATATATATATGTGTGTATATATATATATATATATATATATATATATATATATATATATATATATATATATATATACACACACATTTACATTCATCTCTCTGTTTATATATATATATATATCTTACTTATTATAAAATGCAGGTTGTGTGTGTGTCTGTAACGTTTATATGTTGGATCGAATTTCCTACTTTTTTTAGCCGATTCAAAAACAAAACTTCACAGGACTACATAAAATTACCATGTGGTGGTTCTAACGGGATCGAAAATGGGAAAAACACAGTTGTTTTTTAATAAAATCATTTTGAAAACACGATTAAGACACATCGTGAGAATGAAAGGGGGACAACTCACCCACGAAAATGTAAACAAAAGAGCATAGCATGATGAAAAAGACGCCGAACTTGACGAAAACAAAATTTTATCGTCTAATGTTCATATTATTATTAAAGAGGAAAGATCAAAGTATTTTGGGGTATTTTTTTTACATTTTTAATCGATCCTAGCACGTCTGAAATTTTCGTTAAAATATTGTTTTTTTGGTCAAAAAAGGACAGAATCATTTTCAATCATTTTTTCGATTTGATAAAAAGATTAAAATCTTACTTTGATATTCTTTTAAAAATCAATTATCATTTTTTCAAAACTGATTTTAATAAAAACAGAAATTATACTGTTTATTTAAAATATTTTGAACCAAGCTTAACTTAGCTTCTGCGCCGAAAAAATGTAATTTGAAAATAAAACAAAGCAGGTTATAACCTTTCGCGTCGCTTGACGATTGACGAAAGGCACATTCATGACGTTTAGATAACTTACGGGATGAGAATTCTTTCTACGGATGGAAGGAAGTGAAATTATTTAAGTGAACAAATTATTTACCTTGTTACTTTTAAGGAAAACTTTCAGCGCTCTAATTTTTTTTTTATCTTTTTATTTTTTTTTTTGTACTTAGCTTTCATTTTTACGTTTACGATGCTTTATGGAAAATATAAAGAAATTAAAAAATAAGACTGTTAATAGTGAGATTAAATTTCATAAGAAAAAGGTATCTAATTAATTTAGGTACCTTTCTTATGAAATTTATCAGAAAAAATGTACATAAAATACTATAATTTTATGTACATTTATTACATTTTACTGTGTTATTTGTATTTCCATTCATTTTATTATTCATTTTGATATTTCATTTATGGAAAAATGTCATAACTGAGATTAATATAAAAATAAGATCATATAAATTAAAGTTTAGCAGTAGTTAAATTTCATAAGATGATACTGTTACTTGTAGGTACCCTTCTCAGTTGAAATTGAAAACTCAAATTAACTTCTCCATACGTGTTTCGCAAATGTAAAGGGCTTAACAGCGGAGAACAATGCTGAACTCAAGTAATGCAACTAAATTGTATTCTGGTTGGTCTTTCGTACTTGATAATTACTGTCCGACTATAAACACAAAAATTACATTCCTTAATTACCATGGCTAATCTGATTGGTCCAAATTATACAATTTTCAAAGCGCTAGACAATGACAATCTCACACGGACATTTTGAAAGGTTGATGTTGCTTTTAACTAATGTTAAAATATTTTTTAAAATTCAATTTAAACATTTTTAAAAATCTTTTAAAATTAAAGAAATAAGAAATAATTGTATTAAAAATTCAATTTTCATTGAAAAATTTTTTGCTTTCAGAAAATATTGTCCATATTCATAAAACAAATTAAAACAAATAAAAGCATTTGAAACTAAATAATATATTTGTTTTATTGAGTTTTGTATGTTACAATTCACAGCTGATTTTCAGGTAAGTTATTTAAAAAAAAAAAAAAAAAAAAACATGATTTGCATTCTTCAAAGCCTTGTGCATTTTTAACTATTGTAATCACTAAAACCGATGGTCTCGAATTTCTAGAGTTTTTCATAAAATTAGTTATGAAATTGTTAATAAATATAAAAAAATATTTATGCCATGACTTTAATAAAACAAAATATTTATAATAATTTCGATCATCTGTGAATAGTTTCTGAAAGTTTCATTAACATCTGACAATTATTTTTATTTTTGCAAGATTTTCCAAATTAATGTGTGTAAATACAAAAAAACGCGCTAAAAATTATCTATGTTATTTACTACCCCTTGTTGCGACAAAGAGAAACAAGGTTTTTTAAATCAAAATTTAGAATATTCTAAAAAGATGGAAAAAAATTTTTAAAATAATTAAAAAAAAATTTAGTCTATCCTCTTCATAAAAACATAAGCATTTTGACGATAAAATTTTGTTTTCATAAACTTTGGCGTCTTTTTCATCAGACTATGCTCTATGTTTTAGCGATTCCGTAGAGTGACTTAGGTTAAAAACCCAGGTTGTTTTGTGTGTGTGTGTGTGTGTGTGTGTGTGTGTGTGTGTGTGTGTGTGT
>CAHIKZ030001990.1:1350000-1485000 GCA_903632075.3 Acanthosepion pharaonis
ACTTAGCTTTCACCTTTACGTTTATGATGCTTTATGGGAAATATATTGTAAAGAAATTAAAATAAAACTGTTAAGAGTGACATTAAATTTCATATTTCTTAAAGGTATCTAATTAATTTATAGGTACCTTTCTTATGAAATTTTATCAGAATTGTACATAAAATACTATAATTTTATGTACATTTATTACATTCTACTGTTATTTGTATTTGCATTCATTTTATTATTAATTTTGATATTTCATTTATGGAAAAATGTCGTAACTGAGATTAATATAAAAATAAGATCATATAAATTTCATAAGATGATACTGATACTTGTAGGTACCCTTCTCAGTTGAAATTGAAAAATCAAATTAACTTCTCCACACGTGTTTCGCAAAAGTAAAGGCCTTAACAGCGGAAAATAATGCTTAACTCAAATAACAACTTAATTATATTCTGGTTGGTCTTCCGTATTTTATAATTACAGCTCGATTATAAGCACAAAATTACATTTCTTAATTACTGGGTATCTTCTGATTAGTGAAAATGATACAATTTACAACGCGCTAAAATAAAGATCTATCTCATAAGGACAATTTATGAAAGCCCATGCGTTTTTTTAACTAATTTTATAATATTTTAACAACTTAAATGTAAAATCTATTATAATTAATGAAATAACAAATAATTGTATTAAAAATTCATTTTTCATCGAAAAAATTTTTTTGCTTTCAGAAAATATTGTCCATATTCATAAAAACAACTAAAAGCAAATAAAAGCATTTGAAATTAAATAATATATTTGTTTTATTGAGTTTTGTATGTTACAATTCAGAGCTGATTTTCAGGTACTGCGTATCCAATTAAAAACAAAAAAAAAAAGCATGATTTGCATTCCTCAAAGCCCTGTGCTTTTAATTATTGTAATCACTAAAACCGATGCGATCGAATTTCTAGCGTTTTCATAAAATTAGTTATGGTGGGGGGTAATAAATATTTTAAAAAAATATTTCTACCATGAATTTCATAAAAAAAAACATATTTATAATAATTTCGATCATCTGTGAATAGTTTCTGAAAGTTTCATTAACATCCGATAATTATTTCTATTTTGCACGATTTTTCAAATTAATGTGTGTCATACCAAAAAAACGTACTAAAATTGTCTATGTTATTTACTAGTTCCCTGATACAAATAGAAACAAGGTTTTTTTAATCAAAATTTAGAATGTTCTAAAAAGGAGGAAATTTTTTTTAAAATAATTAAAAAAACTTTGGTCTTTAAATAATAACATAAGCATTTAGACAATAAAATTTAGTTTTCAGCAAGTTTGGCGTCTTTTTTCATCAAGCTATGCTTTTTTTTTAGCGATTTCGTGGAGGTACCTACTGTATATATATGTATATATATATATGTGTGTGTATATATATGTGTGTGTGCGTGAGTGTTAGAATGTCTATAAACTATCACGTATTTATTATCTGAATTTTGATATGAAAATTTCCGAGTAAGTAAATCGATTCCCGTGATCAATATTCCCCATGGAATTAAGTGCATTGACAAGGAACAAGATTAAAAATTTGAATTTGAAATATAAATATTTATTGTGTAGGACCATTTATTTATCTCACACACACACACACATATATCAGTGTCCACTTATATATATATATATATATATATATATATATATATATATATAAATGGACAATGATGACAATATCGAGTAGGGACAATGTGTTTCGTGCTTGAACTCGATCTTTAGGCTATGTAGGTTGTGTAGTATCTCAATAATTTGCATATGCATATATAGTTTCTGTACTACCCATAGCCCATGACCTGAAGTTTTCTTACAAGTATTGTCGCCACTCGGTGTTCATGTCAGTGTCTACTCTTATATTTACACAGCCTCTGTGCCCAATAGAGCGGACTTTCCTCCATAAATATAGTACAGTGTAACCCGGATATAAATGACCCGATATAAGAGAAACCCGGATATAAGAGAGATTTTCTCTGGTCCCGATGTGTTCCCATATTACCTAAACAAAATAGAGCAAACCCGGATATAAGAGAAACCCGGATATAAGAGACTTCTTCTCCGGTCCCGACAACTCTCTTATATCCGGGTTACACGGTATATCACTATATTCTCTCGCAGACAGACAGACACACGCACACACACACACACACACACACACACACACACACACACACACATATATATATATATATGGGAGGTCATTTCCAGATGT
Source organism: Acanthosepion pharaonis (assembly GCA_903632075.3). Classification (NCBI taxonomy): domain Eukaryota; kingdom Metazoa; phylum Mollusca; class Cephalopoda; order Sepiida; family Sepiidae; genus Acanthosepion; species Acanthosepion pharaonis. Next base: position 1,352,238 of record CAHIKZ030001990.1, read on the forward strand.
AGGTAGTTCTGTCTCTCTCCAAAAGAATTTCGTTTTCTCTCGTTTTGTCTTTTTCATGTCTGCTTTTATTAAGCCTCTCTTTGAACCGGGATCGTGGAGAAAGACAGTTTCATGCATTTATACGATTTGGCATATTCTCTACTAAAAATGGACAAAACATGATTGATTTTTTTTGTACGGCTTATCAAGCATTTTCAGGTTATTTAAAGCCGGAAATTATTTTTAGAATATAATTTATTTTTTTTAGATAATAATGATTTACTGATACAAGTCATAGATGGAGGGAGAAGAGGTGAACTCATACCTTTCCAAAGGTTATTTGCGCGTAAGTGAATAAAACAAATCCAAATGGAATTAGAATTTCTGATTTCCAGTTCCGATCACCTGGTACTCGCAAGCGGTCATCCATCTGTGGCACCATGCATCCGGACGATTTGAAAGAAATATTTATAGATATATGATTTGCTTTTTTACGGTTTATCAACCATTTGATAATTATTTAAGATATGAAAAAATATTTTAGGTTTTAAGAATAATTCTTTCTTTGTATTCAAGCGATTTGGAAGAAAGAAAAGAAAACGAAGAAGAAAGAAAGAAAAAGTAATACGAGACGAGCCATAGGCGAACACACACACACACGGCTTAAGAGACGGGAAGGAGGAGGAGGAAAAAAGTTATAGTTGATAGGTATCAGATGTCGAAAATATCTAGGTCACCTACAAACAAGCGTTGACAAATTTCCGCTTGTCCACGAAAAATGGAATTTTGTTATCAATTAGATGTCACCCAAAAGAAGAAATCCATTGTTGAACATTGACGAAACACAGACAGTCTTCCCTGTGTTAAAAAAATCCCACACAAGAAGTTTTCACTGGCTAAATTTTTCTTTCTTTTGACAGAATAAACGTTTGCCCTGTGATAATAAAGATCTTTGTTATCAACCCTTGGGCCGAAAGGAAAATGAAATGTATTTATTTTTGCTTTAGAGACGCCAGGTAGGCTAGGAAAATTTCTTTCTTAGTTCATGTCCATTTAGCGATAAACTGCTTGACGAACGCCACGTGTTAAAGCCGAGAGTGTCACATCGGCCGCTCATGATAAGGGCGATTTAATTAATTTTTTTTTTTAGTTAAGCAAGGTATTTCTTTTCCCAAAACAAAGCCACGGGTTGATCACGCCCGACTAAGACGTCATTGGCCAAGTGGATCACATGACGCACGAAGTAGGAGGAAAGATACCCGACTAAGACGTCATTGGCCAAGTGGATCACATGACACACGAAGGAGGAGGAAAGATACCGACCAGGACCTCATTGGCCGAGAGCGGTCACGTGAGGCACGAAGAAAATCAGTCGACGCCTCTATCAGAGTGTAAGTGGGAGAAGCCGTTACGAAGAAGTGGTGAAGGTAGTACACGCCCTCAGAAGCACGGTAAGAGAGTGGGGAGTGAAAAGAGTTACCAAAAATGGAAAAAGTGGAAAATCCCTCACCAGAAATAAGAAGGGTGGATACGTATTTAGAATTATCGAGGAACCCCTGGCGCCGACAGACCCACCCCAGTTTTGACGGCGTCAATAAAAGCGAGACCCCAACCGACAGAAATCAGTGCAGCCGCGGACGGCAGGCGGGGTGCAGCCGCGGACGGCAGGCGGAGTTGAGCTGCGGACGGCGGGCAGAGTTTGTTCGCTCCCTAGCGGGCGGAAGAGGCCAGTTCGTTTGGCCTGAGTGCCGAGAGTTCGTTCGCCCCAAGCGGGCGAGAAGTTCGTTCGACCCAAGCTGGCGAGAAGAAGTTAGTTCGCGCACCGGCGGCAGAGATGAGTGACCAGTAATTCAGACTCTGGAGAGAAGAAGTTTGAGTTCAGCCGCGGACCCTGGCAAGAAGTTTTGAGCCCCGGACGACAAGCAGAGATGAGCGCCCAGTGTTGAAACCGCATCAAGATAGCTGACCAAGATTCACGCACACTTTTGGACTCTTCTTCAACCAAGAACAAGTAGTTTGAAGAGCGACTTAGAATCAGACCACAGAAATAAGTTTTTCGACTTTCGTCCAAAGACACACCGAAACACAAATTTCTTAGAGAGTAGACAACTTGAAGCGTTAGAATTTGCCTAGCGAAAGCGTCGCGCCACAATCCACAGAACGGGTCGGGAAGTAGACATAGTCCTATGTACCGAACAAATAGACATAAAAAGTTTGTTACCTTTTTCTTTGATACTTTGGACTTTGTGAGTTTTCCTTTTATTTTCTTTTATACATATTTGTGTGTTATCACCCCCGTTGAACTCAGCTTGCATTACGGCCCCGACCCCTGTTTGATCTCGTCTGTCTAAGATCAATTCACAACGTGGGTAGGCAGACTGGAGATCAGTGCAGTTACCCTGGTAACCAGGCGTTGGAAGCAGGTTGGGAACGGCGAGGCTGGTATCAATCTAACCAGATTCCTACCCGAATCACCAAAGGGTTAGAACGTCACGTTTGGAGCAGCGACACCCGGACGGAGCAATTGGTGCTGTTTAGGGACGTCACAACAGGCGCCGTGGTAGATAGAACGTCACAGTCGGCGCTGCGACCGGGGGACGACGTCACAATTGGCGCCGTGACCAGGATATCAGAGCCTGGAGCAGCCACGTGACGTCACACATCTAGGCACTGACCAGGCTTGATGTTGCTTAACTTGGGTGATTGTACAAGAACTGGTCTTTCAACGTAATATAGCCGTAAGTTTAAAAAGTAAGGCATATACGTTTGATGAGTTTGCAATAGAATGCAACTGGAATCAGATGGAAAAAATTGTCAAACAGATATAAATAGAATATAATTTTGTCAAAATGAGTAATAATAAATTGGCTTCATCATGAGAAATCAGTGTTAGCAAAAAAAAAATGCTATTAAGCAACGAATATCAATAAAATTTTCACGTTGTACCTATATTTATATATAAAAAATATATATATATTATTTGGATGTCAGCGAATCATACAAATTCTTATTATAAATACTGATAATAACTTCCTTTAGAGAAATGATTTTTTATTTACATTATTTACATACGGACTATTTATCTCATTTTTATTGTTATTTTCACAACGTTTCGTCTTCATTACATCTGGCCTTCATCGGCTGCTTGTCGATCCGTTATGTTCAACCCGGACTCAGTAGTGAGTATTAACTAAACTAGAAATAAGAACTAGACGAGATATCCGTAGACATGTTTAACGGAACAAGAACAATTTATCCCTGTGGATGTAACAAAGGGTTCAGTTAAACCTTCTCTGAAGATTACTCGGATCAACAAGCACCCGATGAAGGCCGGAGGGAAGAACGGTCGAAATTTTATGATAATCATAATAAAGATGAGGACAATAGTTAACGTATCAACCAGAGCGTTCAATTCCTAACGATATATATATATATATATATATAAAAGTGGCTATTGAAGTTAACACCTGGCGGCGAGAGTCTCTTTCATGTTTATACGCAATCGTCAAGTCAGGCCATTTTTATGTTTACATACGCTCTATTCCTGATATTGAGCACTTTTACGCATAATAATAGCTTAAAACTATATTTTCTCTCCCCCCATATATATATATATATATATATATATATATATATATAATTTTATATGTATTATACTTATTGGAGAGTCGTCAATATCAGTGATAGAGCTAACATATCCTTTGCAAACAAATTCATATCCATACAACTGAATATATATATATATATATATATATATATATATATATATATATATATATATATATATATATATATATATATATAGACAATATACGGGTATACATCAATAAATTAATCCGATATTTGCCATATACTCCTTGAAATTCTATATCCTTCATTATTATTTTAGCCATTAATTTTCTTAAATTTTATACTCTTTTGATTTTAACATGACTTCCATCAGTTTTTATTGCTTAGCAAACATCTTTTTGCTTGAATGTTTCTTTCTATTTTCATATATTTTCCTTTTAATGATGGTTTACTAATTGTAGTTCTGTAGACTCTGTGGGTCATTATGTTAATTCAGTAGCCTTGTCATCTTTTTAGGCAAGATGGGCAATAGTAGCTTTTCAAACTATGAAGAAACACTGAATGAACTCCTTATCTTAAAACCTCTTCATTGTCAACTGTTTTACTAAAAATATATATATTGCCTAGTAACTTAAAAAAGTCCACTGCATTTATTTTATCAACTCATAAAATTGTTAAAAGTTAAAAGCTCCATCTTTCAAGCCGTTTTAATTGATTCATTCCCTGAATTGCCAAACGTCTCACCAAACCATAAGGTTCATCGAATGTAGCTATAATATCATCACTAGGATCTATTGTTGAGAAATTAGTTTTTATATATTCTTCGCCAAACTTACATATTTCTCTTATTGTTTACTTAAAGGTGGTAGTTTTGTTTTCATGTCTTCTTATCCAAATTTCTTAATATTCTTCATCTTTACCCCCAGTTTACATTCATTGAATCGCGTTCCTAACATATTGTTCTGTCGGCAAATCTATTTTTCTTCTTCATTATTATTATTTTAATCTTTCTAAAATTATTTTCTAACATAATAGAAGTTAGTTTTCGTCTGATTCTCTTGTTGCCAATATTTTTTTTTCTAAGTTTTTGATAGTTTTTAGCCATGCGTTCGAATCAATGAAATCTTTTTTAAAGTCTAATGAGAGCTGAAAAGTTTGCGTTGGGTAATTAATTGTTCAAAGAAGGTGGGTTACAGCTTATAAGAGATCTTCAATCAGGAGTTCCAAAACGAAAGGTATGTCGAAATGTATTATAAGAGAGAGAGAGAGAGAGAGAGAGAGAGAGAGTTTTGTTGTAAGTTGCCTTTACACTTCCATGGGAACCACTAGGTTTTGAATTAAAAAAATAATTCCTATCTCTAAATGAGGATGTCCAGTTCGAGTAATTTTACTTCTATCAACAAACCCTTTGTACTCTATAAAGGAGCCTGATTATTTTCGAAAAAAAAAAAAACAAACTTTGAGTTGCGCGCCTTCTTCATCTTCTCTTCATAGTAATACACGCTTCAACCCTGACCGACAACTAAGCGTCCATTGTCATACTTGTAAAATCTTTGATCGACATGAGGGATAAATATCAATAGAAACTGAGTGAAAGTGCCAAAGTTTACCGTTCATGTAACTTATCAGGGATTTACATTGACAGATAAATCAATAAGACTTTTTTTAAAACATGACTTTTTTTTATTGAATCTTTTCTTCTGTTTCAGTCTCTTTTCTATTAACGGTTTTATTGCCAAAAAGGTAAAAAAAAAACTTTGTATTTTTTTCTACAGGGTGTGATTTATTCATGCGCAGGTTTTCGAAATCTCTTATCGCTAAAGGTTTAATTGGTTGTGTGATTTAAAAAAAAAACAACTTATTTATTCTATTTTAACCTGTTTTTTTTTTAATGAGTGCTTAGTTGGCAGCTTTGCCGACGTGAACTAAATGTCCAAATCAAATTCATTGTAGTTTAATCAGAAAACTGCCAACATAGTTCACCGATAAAAGCAGGAATGAAAAGCATGAGATCTGAAAGTTCTAAAAGTCAATTTTTAGTAAAGACTCATAATCGTGAAGAAAGTAAATTCAGGATCCGATAAAAAGGAAAGTTGACACACAAAAACGCGTCATTGTCTAAAGAATCGACATTTAAATTCAATTTATTATCTTGTTATGAAGGAGATAAACTATAATATTAAGGTTTAATGGTTAAAAAAAGAAAAAAACAACACTCAATAATATTAATTACGAACACGGCCACAATGTGCTGACTGTGTTCGCAAAATAAAACATAACACAACCCATACATCCAGTTAAAAATTAAAAATAAAATCATCCTTGATAACGGTGAAAGTATAGCCGTAGAATTACAAAACATTTTCAAAGTTTCTACACATTCTTTGTCCAGAAAAGAAAGAATTGTTCAAACGCAAGAAAAATGAAATAAAAAAAACTTAATTGCAGTACCTTGTCTGTTGTCTTTAATGAAACATTCATAAAAGAGGGATTCTGCCTAAATATATATATATACAGTGTATCACAAAAGTGAGTACACCCCTCACATTTCTTCATGTAAGTCTTTAGCTTTTAATGGCTATATTTTGAGTTATTTTGAGGGGAAAAGAAATTAACTCTGTTATATATGCTGCAGACAAACTACTTTTCATTGTGTCAAAAGGTAATTTTTTCAGTGCTTTCCCATGAAGAGATATACTTAAATATTTGAAGAAATGTGAGGGGTGTACTCATTTTTGTGATACACTGCATATATATATATATATATATATATATATATATATATATATATATATATATATATATATATATATATATATATATATATATATATATATTTCGACAAACCTTTCGCTTTAGGACTCTTGACTGAAAATCTCTTGTCAGCTGTAACTGACATTTTTTTGAACCCGACAGAAACTTTTTGCTCACATAATATAAAATATGCCAATTAAACCTGCAATAAATAAAGCCCATAATTAATACCCGATTTTTATAAGACTATAATTAATACCCGATTTTTTATGAACCTATGATTAAAACTATATATCCGTTAAGCCTTAATATATTAAAAATCGGAATTATTTATTCCATGCGGAATAGAACTAATGATATAGGTAAAACTTCTAGAATACCTATGTTTAGAATAAAATCAATTCAATTAAAACATTCCTTAAATTCGATTGTGATTTCTGTTACTATCTAGGCAGAATATACCAAGGAAAATTTCCCGCATGTCTTTAGACGAATTCAAATGTAATTGTTTATTATGAATGTTTTAGATCCTAGAAAACGTTAGTGTGATCAACTGGCCCGTTTGAATAATGCATACAAAAAGAAAAAAACAAAAAACTAATTTTTTTTTTTTTGACTAAAGAATTCACCTGGTGATTTTGTTGCCAATATAATGCTGCTAAGGATGAAGGAGTTGGAATGGGAAATTTATTTCCAGACTAGACTTCTTGAGACTATCAAGATTCGGATATTTTAGGATCTACAAATAACTCACTGTTTTCAAGATTAAAAAGTATCCCTTTAAGGAAATAGATCTCTCTATTATACCCACTTAATAACTCCTTTGATATGTCTACATCCATTGGAGGCATATTAAATCTATCCTTGGATAGGCACCTGTTATACATTCTAAAATGACGAAAATCTTTTCCATAATTTCTATAATTTTGAAATATTTTGGTGAACATTGATTTTTTTCAGAAAATTTGCCAAATATAGTATCGCCGATAAAATTTTGACTAATTCTCCATAACGTCCCCAGTTTTTATTAAAAAAAAATCTTCTTCCATATTTGTGTTTTATTTCAATCTATTTCGGTGAAAAATTGATTTTTAGAAAAATGACTAAATTTGGAACTGCATATGAAGTCTGTCCGGAAGATATCTTTGTCTTTATTATCTCTAGAGCCGGTTGTGCGGACTTGATGTAACTTAGAGGCTATTTCTGTATGTGAGTGAAAAGATTCTCACATGGAGTTACTCAGTTTGAAGTGAGACGTAACAGAGTGAGAATGTGCATTTTGAGACTAGCGAATATTCAATTATTGCTTGAAACCTCGGACATTGCGAAATATTTCGAAGATGATTCCATGAAAAGAAACCCGATAGAATCTTAGCTTCAAACATGGCTGGCTGGAAATCCATTGAAGGCGAAATGAAAAAAAACCTTCAATAAACAAAAACAGATGAATATTTTGAACGTGGGCGGGTTTCAATCAAAAGAAATCGGCTGATTCCACGGCTTATTTGGAGAATATTCGCCTATATCGACTGCCCATTCTTCACATCTCATGTAGGAGTTTCATTCAAAATATTGCATTATCCAAAACTGACCTACAATAAAGATTTGGCAACTGAGATTCCTGGCTTTTCGCAAATCAAAAATATATCTTGAAAGGAAGGTTTTTTGGGTTTTTTTCTCAGACCGTGTAAAGCGTCTGACAAGACAGCTGATGGGAATATGAAAATATAACCTTGTGGAATGTTCTAGAAGGTTGAAGTGACGATGGGGTAAATGCGTGAAATCAAATGGACAGGGCGTACGTGAGACGCAGGTGTGCTATTGAGGCTATTTTTTTGTTAATATTAAATGACCGGAACATGGTAGGCCACATACACAAAATCTAGCGTTCATCGGATCATATTTTTTATTTATCGTTAATATATTTCTATTGACAAAGATATATTTCTCTGAGTGAAAATGTGATTTTGGTGTTTGATAAGCTATGACAACAAACCAGAACATAGCAGCTCACCTTCCCCTCTGAGGAAGTTCCCGGTGGTTCAATGGTTTGAAGGGCTGGCTTCGATATGTCCAAGACCAAACGAATAACGTTCAACCATCAGCGAACAGACACTGAACTTTCACATGTCATGATAGATGGATTTTCTACAAGGAGAACCCTTGCTTTGAGTTTCTACTGAGACAGACAATCAGCCCAGATCTAATGTGGAACTAGTATATACGATCTGTTTGTAAAGATGCTGAGAAAATGGTCGTTTCATTGTACCGCTCCTGTAAATAGCTGATCCCACTGCTATACTCAATTTTTACAAGAGCGAGATTAGACAAATGAAGTATTATTACCATATCTGGATCTGGGTTGCCCAGTTCTCACTTGTCTGTCTTGATAGAGTTCAAAATCATCAATGTTTTTTGTGGGGGTGAACTATTTTCCATCCTACAAACTCTTTACTACAGTAGGTCTTAAGTTTTTCGTTACGCACAATTTCCACGGCAGCTATTTTGACGAGCTATATTCTTTGCTTCCACCACCTCTGGGCTTTATAGCTTGAACCAGCCATGTCACCTAAAGTAGGAACCATCCTCATTCCTTTCGTATTCCATTAGTAAGGAGGAAGTTCCACTAAGAAAATGTCTTCCAAAGAACTGGCGCCTTGTTAAATAGTCGCGCATCAGGATGTTGTCGCGTTCACTACAATCTTCATCTCTTCACGTCTAGGGTTGACCTTTATCTTTCCTACATAACTTCATGAACATATTTCTTGCTTTTCTTACGCTCATATCACATCCTCTACATTAAATGCCTCTTGGGCCTTGTATTAGATGAACATATAAAAATATATTGAAGATGATCATTAAATATAAATGTCTCTGTCAATATTTCTGACATGAGTTATTATGTACACTATTTACATTATTCGGACTATTGTCCTCATCTTTGTTGCCATATTTATTATAACGTTTCCGTCGTTGTACGCTCCGGCCTTCTTCAGTTGGTTGGAATGTCGAACTGAACCTGAAGATTGCCGGGGCGTACAACGGCCGAAACGTTGTAATAAATATGACGACAAAGATGAGGACAATAGTCCGAATAATGTAAATAGTGTATATAAATGTCTATTGAAAAGTCCCGACTCCACCAAGAAATTTGCAACACACAAAAAGCTTCTGGTGTTTGGTCAGATTCTGAGAAGTGTAATCTTGTAAAATATATAATTTTAATACTAACCGAAGATAATTTGTATTATTTATGTTATGGATGCTTACAACGGGAGTAAAATTTAATTATTTTCGAATAAATAATTATATTTGCTCTACTCTGTATTGAGCACTCTTTTAAGAATAGTATTTGTTCGTTATTGAAATTTATTCCGTATACACCAATCCTATACTTGAATATATATATATACGAGGGTCATTCAATAAATAAGGTGAATTCTTCGGTATAAGGTCTTCTAATACAGATAGAAGCTTACTTTTTTTTATTTTTTTGTTTTACTTCTTTTTCACATGGATTTAATTTCTTTTGCAGATTAAAAAAAAAACTTTGAGAGTTTGAGCGATTAACAAAGATGGCCGACCAAGAAGCATGCTCCAGGATTGAACAGCGGTCAGTTATCAAGTTTTTTATTGCTGAAGGGTGAAAACCAGTTGAAATTCATAGGTGAATGTCAACTGTGTATGGTACCACATGTTTCAGCCAAAGAAATGTCTACAAGTGGGCTAAATTGTTTAAAGAAGGACGAAGTAGTGTTGAGGATGAAGACAGGCCTAGGAGGCCTACAGAAGTGAGGTCTCCTGAGGTGATCGAATCAGTCAATAACCTCATTCAGTCTGACAGAAGAACTACTGTGAACTGCTGAGGCAGGTCAAGAAAGACATAAAGAACAAACGCAGAGGTCGTCAGTCAGAAGGAGTCATCTTGCATCATGACAACGCAAGGCCTCACACAGCAGCCCAAACGGTGCAGACCACCAACGAGCTGGGCTGGGAACTGCTCCCTCATCCCCCTTACAGCCCAGACTTTGCCCCTTCAGACTTTCACCTGTTTGGTCCCTTGAAAGCATTCACAAGAGGAACGAAGTTGAAAAGTGACGATGAAGTCAAAAGTGTTGTGAGCGACTGGCTGAGACAAAGATTTTTACGCTGAGGGAATACAGAAGCTTGTGCACAGATGGGAAAATGGTGTGACACTGCTGGGAGACTACGTTGAAAAATTAAAAAATAAGGAAGCTTCTATCTGTATTAGAAGTCCTTATACCGAAAAAAAACTTCTTTATTTATTGAATGACCCTCGTATATATATATATATATATATATATATATATATATATATATATATATATATATATATTAGAGAGAGAGAGAGAGAGAGAGAGAGTAAACGTAACAAATCCATTGGTATATAATTGAAGTGGATCCTAGCAATATAAAATATTAAAACTGATTCACAAAAAGAGCTCAATGTACTTATTATTACAGAGCAAGTAATAAACAATAAAATCCCAAATCACCTCATATAAGGAACAGCCGGAATATAATCCAAGTGGATCCTAGCTATTCCCCATATGAGATGATTTTAGATTTTATTGTTTATTTCTATATATATATATATATATATATATATATATATATGTGTGTGTGTGTGTGTGTGTGTGTGTGTGTGTGCATGTCTGATGAAAAAAAAGTTTTAAGGTGTGCTACATTTATGGGATAAAGTGCTCAATATCAGAGAGCGTATGCAAATATAAATAAAAAAGTGAACATTGAAGTCAACACGCAGTGACGACAGGCTGTTTCATGCTAGACGCAATCATAAAATTTTGGCGGCCTGACGATTGAACCAGCATGAAATAGCCTGTCGCCTCTGAGTGTTGACTTCAATATATATATATTAGGGATTTCCATCTATCAATTAAGACGTATTTTAATTTATTACTTAAACGTTATTTTTAAGGACACTCACATTTGAATAGATCTAGAAAATGTATATTTCGGGAAAGGTCTGTGTTCAAAAGCACTATTCGGGCTTAGCGAAACTAGGAGATGGCCGAGAGGTTAAAGCACGTCAGATATAATGAGGGCTTCCGCTAGCGAACACAGATTCTTATCCTGCCGGAGTACGCATATTTTTCTAATAAGATCTTTCGAATATTCAGTCTGATAGATAGAAATAGATTGATATACAATTTACTAAATATATAAAATAGTTATCCATTAAAACAACGCTTGAATAATAATAATAACAATAATAATAATAATAATAATAATAATAATAATATATATATATATATATATATACCCAAGTATAGGATTGGTGTATACGGAATAAATTCCACTAACCAACAAATACTATTCTTAAAAGAATGCTCAATACAGAGTAGAACAAATATAATTATTTATTCGAAAATTATAACATAACAGAAGTGTTGAAACAAAATTGCTATTTTTGTAGACATTTTATAACATTTCGAATAAATAATTATATATATATATATATTGTCATTGAGACCTTCACTGTGCAAACAGGAAAGATTTCTTTACTGGGCATCCAACTAATTTCCATCTAAGTATTTTTTGCCCCCCCCCCCATCTATTGTCCATCTCTTTATATTCATAATTCTATATTCATTAACCACGATTTAGCTCTGTTGAGCGAGGTTCAAAACCCGTTAGCTGGCTGTTTTTTTTAAATTTTACCTTACTTATTATCATAAGTGGAAACAAATATAAATTTTGTCTTTTCATGGCATCAGTATAATTTTGTACCATCAATCAATTCTTTAAATATATATATATATATATATATATATATATATATATATATATATATATATATATATAGCATATTCTATAAATAGATATTTTACTGAAATTCCTCTTTTCCTTCATATCTGTTTTTTTCTCTTTTTTCTTTCCTATTTAACCTTTTTTCCGTAGTAAGTGAAGCTTTTCAATTTGTGATAATGCCATATAGCGTAATTTATAGCTGGTGAAGAAATAAAACTACTTATAAAAGTGACACTGTGGATCAATAAATATTCTATGAGAAAATAAGATGCTGTTTTTATCCAATTGAACGAATAAAACAAATTTCTTCGCCTTTCTAAATTTTAAGATATCTCAATATCACGAAAGAGAATCTTCTGCATTCTTTCATTGTCCAATACAACACTCCTTGCAGTTATAGCTGTAATTCTCTCCCCCCTCTCTCTCTCTCCCCTCTCCCCCCACTCTCTCTCTCTCCGGATTTTGGATCAGAGCCACGATACATGTTCCTCTTGCAATTTCCAAGTCATCTCAATAATATGTACGTTCGTAAAATATTTTTATTTTGTGGATTCGGAAAATTCGTGGATGCGTTGAAATGTCCTTTGTTCCAAGCAGATCTAAAAATCCGTTTTTCATGTGAATCAGACATCAATGAATTCATTTCGTGAAAATGTGTTGGGTAGAAAATGTATGGTTCATGTCTCATAAATAGGACATTTTTATACTGAAGGAGAAAACACCTGATTCTAAATAAAATGATTATCCCTTTTCAAATGCACTCTTTCATGTGTATCATTTGCTTTGATAAAGTCCCTCAAGAAACAAAACGCGTTGGTTAAGACAAGTTTTCCTTTTCTCTTTATTCATATTGTTTCAAGTACTTGTAAAATATGAAATAACTACAGTTTGTCGCAAACAGAAAGATAATTTGACTATTAACTTATTACTAATTTGCTTTGTATTATCTTTTTTATTCTGTCTGAATTTCTAGGATGAGGAGTTATCATTATTATTTACACTATTTACATGCAGACAATTATCTTCATCTTTATTGTCGTTATCCAAACGTTTCAGTCATTAAGCCCTCCGGTCTTCAACAGGTGTATGTCGATCCGGTAACCTAAATGGAATTTACAACTGAATACTTTATTTTATCTAGAGCCTAGTGGATAAAATCATTTGTTCGTGAATTTTGTGAATGTAATTGTGAGTTTAATTGCACGAGCGGGCACTGTACTTGGACTCTGTTGAAATGGGGCGAGTCATAACTGAACTGTACTAAAAAATAAGAACTAAATGAAATATCCTTACGTTTGAGCAGTGGAATGCGAATAATCTACCCCCATTGATTAAATTAAGGGTTTAGCTCGAAATTCCTTGTAGGTTACCCGGATCGACCGACACCTGATGAAGGCCGGAGAGCACAACGGCTGAAACGTTATGATGACAACAACAAAAATGTCGTGCATTAGTTCGAATATAGTGTAATAGTTTCTTCTCGTTTTGGATGTAGTTTTAACAAAGTTTATGTCAAGCTTGGATAAATTTCTTTTCAATTGTATTTGTAACAGAGTTGGTAGATAGAGTAAGACAATCTTGATTCATTGAATTGGCTTGAATGATTCATAATTTTATTTTAAAATATTGGACGGCACTTCTGTTTCGCGTTGAATGTGAAACAATTAGGGCATTTATGTTGTAATTTTCTTGGAGATGGAATTTATAATATAACCTGTAATAATTACCACAAAGAATGCTGAGGAGAAACATCTAGAAATTTAAATAAAAAAAAAAATATCTGAACACAAAAGAACACGCTTAATGCTTAATGTTGAACAGTGTATTGAGTATGGCCATAATGTTGAACAGTGTATTGAGTATGGCCATATCCTTCGATTAAAAGATGCCACTTTAATTAAGGGAGAAAGAAATTATTAAGACGAAAGTGTATAGAAGTGCTTTGATCGCTAAATCATCCACGGTAGGTTTGCATCCAGAGTCTTACAAAATTTCATCTTTCTTGCAAGATCTTCTATTATCATAATGTGGAATAATTAACAGTAATAAAAAAATAAAAGCAAAAGCATAAAGGAATTGAATCAAATCGGCTCGAAAACATGGCCAGGCATGTCTAAAAAAAATTAAATTTCAACATTCCAAAATCTTCATCATTTCACGGCGGTTCATATTTATCACCAAACATAATCTTGAATATAGATATAATTCCAACGACATTACTTTAATCCGATTAAGTTTTTCTAGAGGATGGAATGCGTTGCATAGGATATCTCCCACTTTCTCATTCATTTAGATAGATAGATAGATAGATAGATAGATAGATAGATAGATAGATAGATTGAGATAGATAGATAGATAGAAAGAAACAGATTGAGATAGATAGATAGATAGATAGATAGATAGATAGATAGATAGATAGATAGATAGATAGATAGATATAGTGTTGTGGTACGATCCACCTAATTTATATAGTGGAGTACCGACCATATAAATATGGATTGGTACCGGGAAGACGGGGGAGGAAGAAGAGATGCAATCCAGAGACTCTGCCCGACTGCGATTAAGTCAACCCATTCTACAGGAACGGTCTTCCCAAGAATATACCAAAACTCTCTGTAAATATTGTGTACACTTTCTTGTTTCAATACATTTTGTTTCAGTACATTTTGTGTTGTATTATTATTATTCCATGCTTTATTCAAGTTTCAACAGATAGATAGATAGATACATAAATTGGTAGGAACAAACTTAGATATGAACAGACTGAGATAGATATGTATAAATCGAGATAGATAGATAGATAGATAGAAAGTGGCCATGGAATTTATTGATACATATTGAGCACTCTTTTAAACAACACACACACATATACACATATATATATATATATATATATATATATATATATATATATATATATGAGAGAGGGAATTCTTTCTTTTCCTTTTTTGTTATAGTTTCTTTTTTTTTCTTTCTTTACATTGACATTTGCGGCTTCAAGCCTTTGCTTTTTATTTTCACTTTTCTCACATAATCTCTTTTTATGGTTATTGTTCCTTTTGCTCTGTTTTATTCTTTCTTTTAACAATTTCTTTTTACTTCTTAAAGATTCTCTTTCTCTCGCCAACTCTATCTATCTATCTATCTATCTATCTCAGTCTGTTCATATCCATCTCAATCTGTTCATATCTATCTATATATCTATGTATCTATCTCATTCTGTTCCTATCTATCTATCTATCTATCTATTACGATATACATTACATCCTCTTACCATTTATCATCTCTTCCTTAATTTCTAACTCTAAACGTTCTTCTCTCTTCACTAACCTTTTACAATTTACGCATCTTTGCATGAACAAAGTTTTACTCATGAACAACACAACAATACCTACGCATTCGGCACAAATTTCTTATCTCATGGCCGCTATGAAACGGAAATTAGAAGGCCCCATGGTTCCTGGCGGAAGAACTTTACCAAAGGCATCGGCTGAATAGCCGCAGGGCGAAGTCACTACATGTAGAATTGTCAGGATTTCGATGGAATAACGTTGGTAGCAGAGTTATGGCGACGCCACCTGACTGGTCCTTGCTTAAACGTTTGGCGGGAAAATCTATCCAATTAGAGTGCTTCACATCACAGCAGATCTTCTCTTGGAAATCACTGTCCCCTCTAGCGCGAAAACGGAACCAATTTCCTCTGTTTTTATCGATTTGCACTCCCATGCTTCCCATCGTCATAAAAGCGAATGTATTTGTCCGTTTGTGACAAGGAAGCCTAAAAGCGTTACCATATAAAATAGCCCCGAGAGAATGTGACCCGCGCGTGTGATTTGGATGGGGTGGGGCTAGAAAATCACGTCATTTGTACGGACACAGCAAGTATAATGGAGGAAATCAGAAAAGGAAAACTAAATCTTGAAAGACGAGGGTCAGCAAATAATTAAGAAGAAAAATCATTTATTTAAACAAAAATTGAATATTACAGTGTAACCCGGATATAAGAGACCCGGATATAAGAGAAACCCGGATATAAGAGATTTTTTCTTTAGTCCCAAATTAGAGCCTGTGTTAATGTATATAAAATAGACCAAACCCGGATATAAGAGACTTCTTCTCCGGTCCCGACAACTCTCTTATATCCGGGTTACACTGTATTTTACATTTTGCGTCTTTTACACTTGAAAGCGAAAGACATAATTAAAATCCGAAATATTTCTTATTATTTTTGTACCATTGTCTTAACAGTTACCGAATTGTTAAATATTCATTAAAAAAAAAAAAATTTAAGCGAACTTTTTTTAAACCTCGATTGTTTCAATTGGGGGGGGGTTGAGGAGAGAAGAAAAAGACTTTGATTCTTCTTCCTTATGAACTTTTCAGTGGGCTTTCAGATAGCTTGGCGGCACCCACCTCCTCTCCAAGCTCTTGACCGACAGACCACAGAATATGGTGTGGGTAGCCCTAGGTCTGTTCACTAGGCCCTCAGGTTTTGAATTCAGTTGTCTTTCTCCTTGACCGGTTGTCACCCAAAGTCTGTCCGGTTATTTAACCATAGAAGAGATGGGTACCATGCCTTTTTCCAAGAGTAGGTAAGTGAATGTAATGAACTCGACGGGAATATCGAACTCCGCTTTCCCGTTCCTCAATCCGAGCCGCTATGCATTAATCCACGTCTTTCCATAAGGCACCAGTTTGTAAAATAAGCGTATTTATAATTTAGATACAACGGGGGATTTATCAGCCCGTGTATATGAAGACTACTTTCCCGATTTAGTTGCCTTAAAAGAGTACTGAACAGTTATTTAATAACAGTCCTCCTATATGGTAGTGAATGCTGAACTCCTCACAGATAAAGAAGAGACTTGAAGAAATGTGGATCTATAGAAGGAGTCTGAGGATACCATAGACCGAACATGTAAGCAACGAGAAAAGTTTTAGAGAAGACGGAGGCAAAAATGACACATATTTAACATCAGGAAGAGAGAGTTGAAATCTTTAGGGCAAGTGATAAGGAAAAAGCGCTTAGAAAATTTCCTACTCAAATGACAAGTGGTACAGAGGAAAACAACGCATAACTTAGCTAGATTAAATAAATGGATGGCGGAGCAAGATTTAGGAGAGATAAAAAGACAAAAATTATTGGGAACTATAAATAACAGGAAATTGTGGAGGGCTATGTTCGCTAACGTGCTGAAGGAACTGGGTATATAGAAGAAGAAGAAGAAGAAGAAGAAGAAGATTATCAAACGCAAAGATTTTCAGGTATTATCTCTGGTAATAAAAATGCAATTTTCCTTCACCTCTCGAGATGGGTGCAAAGTTGGTAGGTTTCCCTGTGGAGAGCTGCTATTTAGCATCTGTAACTTAGCCAAACGTTGATTGAATGAATGTACACAAGATAAATAAGAAGAAGAATAACAAGACCTAACTACTTTCTTTAGTGGTTAAAACTAATCGAAATAAACTTCCCCAAATAAGGCAAACTATCCAAAATAATCAACTCAAAAACTTCGCTAAACCCTACAAAAATTCAAAATGCCTATAGCGTCTCGGATTGAGAAATTAGAGAGCCGAGTTCGAATTCCAGTCGAATCCATTACATTCACTTAAGTGCTAATACCATTGAGAAAGGTATGAATCCTCTTCTTCTCCCCCCACCACAACTAAAGGTAAATAGCAGGACAAAACTTGGATGGTAACTGGTCTAACGCAGAAAGAAATGGCATCCTACTGCGGGAAAAATCTGCCTCGTCAGTCGTGTATCTTTTGATACATGATCGCCTAAGCGTGATCACGTATGGCACATAACTGACTGACTAAGCATTAACAGGCTAAAAACTAAGATAATATAGAAAGCTACTTTGAAATGCGAAGGAAATATAGGAAAAATATATAGAAATTACAGAAGATTCCTTGAAACAAAAGATCAGAGCTCATTTTCAAATGCAGACACAAAAAGAAATTTCTACTACGCTACCTAGTAAAACACCAGCATAACTCAAAAAGTCTAATTAAATCACGTAATTTAAATTTGACAAACATTATTCAAATATGCATAAGGAAATATATAAATCAAATAAATAAATAAGCAGACTAAAGTTATTTAAACGAAACAATGAAGGCCCGGTCTCCTCCTCCATTCACATCTCGTAGTTCTCTACTGACCTATATATAAAGGATAGGAAGGGGAGTAGTCACACAATTGTCTGACGATCATTTGAAGTGTGAAACTGAGAGTCACTATGCAGTGCTTATTTCTGTAACTACACTGTTTATATCTACAAGTGTTCTATCTGCGATATTGTGCCCTCTTTCCCCATAACACACACACACACACACACACACACACACACACACACACACACACACATATATATATATATATATATATATATAGAATGCATAGTAAGTCTTAGTTTGAATGGAATTGCTTAGACACTGCATAGTTTTTGCACATTTTAAATGTTAATGTATTCGATATGAAATTGTATTTAACACGCATTAAAATACATATTTAAATGAAGACCAAACAAGCCAAGGAAGAAAATAAATGCGGTGACATTATATAAAAAAAAACGAATGTTAAGACTGAAAAATATCTTTTAAAATAGCAAGTCATCAGTATATTCCGAATTTAGTTTAAAAAGTTATTTTTTTTAAATTTCGAAGAAGGTATTCTGTTTTGCATTCGTAAGTTTCTGATATCCAAATTTCAAATCAGAAATTGCTGCTATAGACACCAGATATAATACATTTTGAAAATGAAATCATTTATTGATTGCTACATATGTATTTACAACAGCGACGAAAGCTGGTTGCTGCTACTATGATTGCAGCTTACGTTAAAGGGACACATTCACTATTTCTGAATAATAACTCAGTGTCGCTTTTGCAAAACGCTTCGTACGGTTTCATTGTCTGAGCTTTTGAACAAGAGTCGGAAATTGAGGGTTTTCAGACCGGAAATATTTGTTGGTTCCAGATATAAAGTAGGTAGTCTATACAGTTAAGGAATTGGCTGTTGAGATATTTAATAGCTGCTCACAATAAGAAGTTAGCATATATAATTCCATGATTAAAGTATGTCGATTAATTGGCTTCTTTTTAATCTTTATTTTTTGTATCTATGTGTAATAGATATAGAAATATTTCCAAGAGACTAGGATTCAGGTATTTTACTCGCTATCTTAGGGCGCAGTATACTTAATACTATCTAAACAGGAATACTTATGCAACACAAGCAGACGTAAATACTTGGCTGTGTCTCGTGAAGTGTCAGATAGGAGGAGATACGTGTTTTGGTAATAAGAAGATTTATATTGAATATTATACGATATCCTTTTGGATTATAAATCTGCTTATTTTCCTCTTTTCTCTTGTAAAATCTGAATTTTAGCTTTGAAAATATATTTATCTTTGGAGTAAGTATAGCTAAAGCAAGGAGAAATAAGATTTTCTTATTTGAAGAAGGAACTGTTAACAAACGAACAGTATAACTTTTCTGTCTATATCTGTGACATGAGATTACTTATATTATTTACATTATTCGGACTGTTATCTTCATCTTCATTGCCATATTCACAACGTTTCGACCGTTATACGCCTCGGTCTTCTTCAGATGATTGGAATTTCAAACAATCTACCCGGCGGATGAAAATAAATGTTTCCACCTGAAGAAGGCCGGAGCGCACAACGGACGAAACGCTGTGAATATAGCAATGAAGATGAGGATAACAGTCTGAATAATGTAAATAATTTAAGTAGTATAACTTTTATTTTTATTGTCGTCATGTAGATGAAATTATTCAAATGGCGATCTACTGACAAACGAAACAACGTCCAACAGGAGAAATATTTGGAATCACATCGCTACAACAGTTCACTCAATTTTAGCAAAGTTGGGATTTTTAGTTTGGTTTTCGTCATTCATTTCGGATAAAAATGAAAAAAAATAGATTGGTAAAAAAAGTCAGAATCTGCGTAGTTTTCAGTTTCTCACAGCTTTATTAAACTTTAAACGAATCCAAACGCTAAAAATAAAATTCCTACTTGGCAGCCGATATTTACTTCGAAGTTACACTGAACGGCTTTGAATATTAAAACCTTCCTTACAACATTTGCAGATTTTCTTTTTCTTTTTCCTATTTCAGAAAATCAAAATACCAAATTGATATTACTGCCAGCTTTAACTATAGTGTGTCCCGTGTAAACAAAAATACAATACAAAATAAGTCAAAAAAAAAATACGCAAATATTATACTGTAGCGAAGGTTTTGATATTCGAAAAAGTATACATCAGCCAAGATGGAATTATTTGTAGCATTTGGACTCTTATAAAACTTTTCAAGTTGACTTTGAAGGTTTTACTTTTATCACCTGGACAGGTGAAACTGTTACAGCAGCCTGGTTCATTTAAGTATTCAACCTAGGGCCGATGCGTTTACCCCAAATCCTCAGGTCAGATTACCATGCCATTCTGGGGTCTTCTTTTTCGTCAGATTCGTAAATTTGCTAAGTCAAAAAAGCATTATATAAAATATACTGTTTTGTATTCATAATTTTGAATGTGTTAAAATTATTCAGCTTTTTAACAAGAAAGATCTCAAGTGGATGTTAAAATTTGCCACAAAAAATTATTGATTTATTTAAGATGGAATGATCTATTATGACATGTCTCTAATTATTTAAGATGGAATGATCTATTATGACATGTCTCTAATTTGTATTTAGATACATTGTATTCATTTTCAGTTTTTCTAGTTGTATAGTTCACCTATATTGCATATGATACATTATTGTACATAATTAGGTTACAATGAATTTTGTATTTTATATGAATACAACCTCATGAAAATTGAGATGCAGCAGTGTGAGGAGGTCTGTATTATAGATTCGGTGGAGTTCACGAGACACTTACACAATCCCACTGTAAGTAATAAAACCATTTATATGAAGCTATGTAACCGAACTCATGGATAGTGAATTGATACTTCACTCGACGTTAATGGTGTAAAATGATTGCAGATGTCAAGAATTCTCTTCTCAAACATATACGCGTTTCTCAATCTGTTGAATAAAGCAAATATACAGAGCTTATATAAAATCTATGAATAGGTATGCCTTCTATATTTTTGCTTCCAGCGAATATAGATTTATTATATTTCAAAGATTCCTGATCAACACACGATCCTCAGGTAAAGAAATGATAATAAAGATTTCTTTTGTCTGTAAAATCAAATCAGTAATCATTATTCAGTTCTCTGATGTTCTCATCTCATATTATTCCATTAGTATGTTCGTTTGTTTCGACCAACATATTTTCCGACCTTCCGTGGGTGTTTTTAATTTGAGGAAATCAACAAGCTAATTTTCTATGATTCTATTCGTTTTTCAGTGGGGAACCGAAATGATATCTCTGACGCCGTAAAATTATTTTATCGCTTTTCTCGTTGAAACTGAAAAGAGTAAAAAAATCGACCGAAGAAACAAAAAGTTTCACATATCTGCGGAAGATCAGATATCTCATCGGCTGAAACTGAGTTCTTTCGGTAATTGTTCTGTATAAAAGCACGTACTTTTCTCTAAGACGCGGAAACACTGGTTCCCGTAACATTATCGAAGTTAAGCAACATCCCTACATGGCTGACCACTTGGGAATACCAGCTGCTGTAAACTTGGATGTGCGGGTGGTGTAATGGATAATGTCTCGAAATTGTTAATCGGCGAGCCAAGTTCCAATTCCCACTGGATTCGTTATATTTACTTAGTCGCAAATGTCCTTGGGAGAGGTGTCAATCCACCTCTTCTCCCTCCAGCTATAGGTTAATTAGTAAGACTAATATCACCTTACTGGCATTAGATGACCTTCAAAGGGTTAGTAAACCGAAGAAAACTACACAATCTTCTGCAAGACCTCAAAAATGCATATTCAATTATTCGCGCCAATTTTTTTGTTTTTCCTAAGGCTTGTCAATTAGATATTATAGATGACTGAATTTAGAAAGAATAAATCAATTTCGAATACACTTCTAAGATATTTCTAATAGTAGTACTAATAGAAATATACTTCATAGCAGGGACTGCAGGAGGGTGTTTGTAAGGGACACCGAAAACTGGTGTTCGATCCCAGATAAAACCTAAGATTTTAAAAAGATTTTTAAACATGGGTTCAAAGAAGTTTCAAAAAATCCTATAGACAAACTCGATATTTTAATATTTTATCTGTTGTTTCTCCAGTGATTAATTTCTTTTCTGATGGAAGCTGATATATTAGAAATGTATAAAATCAGAATTTCATTAAATATCTATTTAGTATTTGAAATTTTATATCATGTTACAGCATGCGTAGATGAAAGTATAGCAGCCCATTAAAAGCATGTAACTAACAATATTTATAACTGTCAAACAAAGTAACTGAATTGTTCCAGAAGAACAGAAGATTTTGTTTTAATATAAAAAAATAAAAAAAATATTATATTTTTAATTTTTTTTCTTTCATTTGTGTCTTTTACTGGTTTTTATTTCTGCGAGCGTCGAGATGAAACGCTACTTCCTTATAGTCGGCTGAAAAAGAATTGAATGGAAAACGGAAACTTACTTTGAAAAAAAAAAAAAAAAAGAGAATTGCTTTTTATTCACACGTACTCATAAATATGAGATATTTGGCTATAAACAAAAGGATATAGACGCACGGGCTCGAATAATGATATATTGGCGCGAAAACTAAGGAATGCGTAGGCACCATTTTTATATCTGCAGATATATATTTGCTGAATAGCGTCATGTAATGAGGAACAGCATCAGTTAACGCTCGCACATGCACGCATACAAGCGCATACACATCCACAAATAAACACAAAAATAAGCACACGCGCACACGTACGTATAAGCACTGACACGCAAAATCATCGCTATATGCAAAAAACAAGTACATACACAAAATTCGCAATTGTATAAGGAAAAATTACACCATTTCTCTTTCTTAAACACATGCACATATGCAAACATATATATATATATATATATATATATATATATATATGTGTGTGTGTGTGTGTGTATATATATATATATATTAACACAGATATAGACACAGATAGACGAGCACACACACACACATATATATATATATATATATATATATATATATATATATATATATATATATATTATTAATGTACATAGACACGGACAGGCGAGCACACTAACACATAAACACACATCTCTCTCTCTCTCTCTCTCTCTCTCTATATATATATATATATATATATATATATATATATATATATATATATTCACACACATAGACACAGACAGGCGAGCACACAAACACACACCCCGCAGATATATATATATATATATATATATATATATATATATGTATGTATGTATTACATATATATATTACATAGTAACATTTAAACTTACTGCGTATGCACTTATACATGCTAGTATATATATCTAAATATGAACGTAAAGAAAATGCAAGTAAATTAATATATATATATATATATATATATGAGGGTATAGCAAGAATTAAATTCAATCTAATCTAACATTTTCAAGAGATATTTTTTCTGTCTACATGAGACCATTAATTCATTTTTATTTTTTGTTTAATAAATTTGGGTTATTTATATTTTTTAGAATAGTCAATTTATCTAAAAGATTACTTCTTTCGCTTCTACCTTTGTAAGATTTAGTTCTTGCCATTATTTCCCACGTCATTTCTGTTATGGTTCTTCTATCTTTTATTTAGAAAGTAACATTTAGAAAGTGTTATTTTGTATTTAATGTTACTTAAGCTTAGATTGTGGTTGCAAAAGCTTTGCTTCTAATCTGTTTCAGTTTCACCAATATAAAATCTTTGTTCATTATCAGATTGTATGTTAGTTTTATAGATAGTATTATTGCTCAAACAATGCCCGTTCATGGGACAGTTCATATTATTTTGACAATTACATTTTTTAATTTGAAACAAATGTTTCCGCCCACCCAATAACCGTTAGAACTATTGACCATCATTGGACAGCATATTTAGTCTTTGCCAACGCGTTTTGTAAATCTGACTTTATGAAGGCAAGTGATATTCTTTTGTTTTATGCGCGGTATCTAATGTAAACAAAAGCGAAATGTTAATTTTTTTTTAAAATCTCGTCAGCAAAGACTAAGTAATGTTTTTTCTATTGTCTATTTTATTTTCAATTTGTCTTTTGTATAGATATATTCTGAGAAGTTTAACACATTGTCAACATGGAAAAAATACCACAAAATAGGAACTCTTTCTTTCATATTAAACACGAACAGACTATAATATAAAATTTAGCCAATTGCGATATCAAGAAGGAAAATCCGTATTTTACAAAACATACTAAATATGTTGATTCACAAATGGGAGTTGGGCTATCGCATTCAGATGGAACGTCACACACAAAATGTTTAATATTATGTTGACAATGAGGAAAATCTTCCTCACCGTATTTGTTCATATTTACTGAACTTGATGACTCTTGTTTTTACATTATAGGGATATTATTATTATAAATGAATAAAAATGAAAAATAAAATAATAATAATAATAATAATGAAAATTATAAATAAACTAAAACAAAAATATTTATACTCTTTTTAAAATAGATTGAATAAAAAATAAAAATAATAAAATACTCCCAGCATATAACAAATCTGTTCCTGGCGGAAATGTGTACATCCCGCAAAAATACGTTAATTTCTCTTCGCCTCGAACCTTGTTACGGGCAACACGATTCCGACTTCTCTCAGTAATATTGCTTGTAATACTACGGAGTAAATTCTTCCTTTATCACATGTACTATAAAACAATTATAACCTAAAAATACACACACCAATCCACACAAAAATATAAATAAATTTTATGAAATTAACATACAATTTACCATGCTTTTCTTATTATTTGTGCACGTTTTATTTCTTGTCAAGTATGCTTTTATCGCCTTGAACACAAGACCAATTTCTGCTGCTATGATGCGAGTGACGATCCCACGACATTTTGATGACCGCTGACGTGCATTACAAAACAACCTATTCACCCACATTTTTAAATTTTCAAAGAGGCTAAGTGACGTAATATAACCTAATGAATGAGCGCTTTATAAAATTTTGAATTTTGAATAACTAACAACATTTCGCATTCGTTTATATTAGATATCATGTACAAACCAAAATAACATCATTTGCCTTGATAAAATCAGATTGACGAAACGCGTCGGCAAAGACTAAGAAATGTTTTCCCATTGTCTATTCTATTTCATATATATATATATATATATATATATATATATATATATATATATAAAGTAGTCCGGTTAATGAAATTTGAAGTATAAAAAGCCAATATTGTCAATGAAATTGATATTTAACCTTTTGACTGAAACGAAGCACGTAATAAAATTTAAAGTCGAAGTTTTCAAACATGTCTGTGTTCTTTTTCAATGATGTGAGAAAGAAACAAAGAAGTTGGACATACTTTTTCGAGGAATATTGCTGGTTAGAGGTCTCCCTGTTGAAATTATACTCTTTGAGTAAAACACAAATTATAAGCGGGGTTTAAGGGGTATATATGAAAGATGGACTTAGTAAAGTAAATTTTATGTAACTAGTATCTGTAGTCAATTATGGAGCTCTGATAAAAAACGGATTTCGAAAACTGATGTTCAAGAAGATGAACAGACATACCAAACTGAAACATTTGGTGCAACACGATCTTTTTCATTTTTCATTTCATTTGACATTCTACTAAATTGCGTTTACAATATTAAACAGTCTTAGAAAAGAAGAATTTTAATATTTTATCACCGAATTGACTTTTACACAAGTTTAAGACTTAGAATAAAAACATTAAGTAGGAGCATGTACATCAAGTAACAACAAAATCTGCTGATATTGTGAGGTATTGATGGGTCGATTAAGATTTGTCTTAAGGGCATTTTAGTCATTACATTATATCTACTTATAACCTTGCAGTAATAGTATTTTTTTCCTGCGTTAAGTTTATGATATTTAAATTGACAAAAAACATCGTGTTCTATTCGTTAAAGATGAGTCTATTAATAGATTTTTAGTGGTGTTCATGATGCCTTTATTACTACCTGAGGATATTTTATTTTTTATTTACACAAGAAAAGAAATCATCACCCAATGGAGCAAAAAAATGGGAGAGATGATAGACAAAGGCAGAGCGTTGAAACAACATACGTTTTGTGTAAAATCCGGCAAAAATACACGATGACACTGCATTAAATATATATATATATATATATATATATATATATATTGATAATATTATTGGTAAATATACACATACATATGCAATCATATATATAAAATATATAAATATATATACATACATACATACCCATACATATATATTTGTATAAAAAATAAATCCAAGAGGATAGAATCCCGGTAGAACTCAATGTCCGGGACAGAGTAAGGATATAATTAAAAAGGCTTAAACACTAATATTCCAATTCATCAGAGGTCTGATGAATTGCATCGTATTTACAATTCCAATGGAATAAATTATGACCATGGAATATTAGTGTTTAAACCTTTTTATATTATATATATATATATATATATATATATATATATATATATATATATATATATATATTAAATTGCACGATAAAAATCCAAAATTATCTCATGGGTAATTATAGATCTATTTCAAAGAAGAGTAAATAATTTGTGATTTTATCGTCTAATTTATATGGTCTCTTATAATAAATACATTCAGCACTTTTTGTGGATCAGTTTTAATATTTTATATTACTAGGATCCCTTGGATTATATACCAAGGGATTTATTACCAGTACTATATATATATATATATATATATATATATATATATATATATATATATATATATATAAAGAGAGAGAGAGAAAGAGATGTAGGATGTCTTGGTGGGTTAATGTATAATGTCTTGGAATGTTAACTTGGAGAGGCGAGTTTGAATTCCAGTCATTCTCTTAAGTGCAAATACACTTTGGAAAAGTGTGAATTCATCTCCTCCCCCCTGCAATGGGTTAAATAGCAGGGCAGACTGGGCTCTTCATCCATGGTTGGCAATCAGTCTATGAGAAGGGCAACTGAATTCAAAACGTGGCCCTGACGCTGGAATAGAGATACCTTAAGCAAGATCTCTATTAAGTTTGCCCTAAAATTCTTCATCATAAACAACTCATTGAACAAAAATTGTGCAAAGATCCTATAACGGATTAGATAACTATTGCATTATTGCATTTACATATGTCGTCTGCTTCTATAAAAACGCATGTAATAATTAGTTAGTTATAATTTCTCGGGATAAAGTAATTGATAAGAAGGCATCTTTTTTAAAAGAGTGTTTTTATCACCAGTGCCTTCAGTCAGTGTTCAAGTTCATATAAAAGCCTAGACAATGTTTCAACTTCAAAACAGTCCGTAGAAATATGTATCTGCAGAATTTGAAATACATTCCACAAATATATCTCTCCGCTTTCATGTTTTCTCTACGAATGTAGACAAGTTTGCATTATTACACTTTTTGTACTTATATGAATACGTTTGGATGTATGTAAATATATATTGATTAAAATATTCAGGTAATATGATATTAAGATAATTGCTAATATGTATCTCATGGATAGATAAGTATGCGTGTGTTTGTGTGAATAGAAGTATTTCCTTGGAAACTAATAAAAAAAATGGAAGGAAAAGATTATAGTCCATTATTTCTGTCATTATATTGACTTTCATTTGCTTTTTTCTCATTTAAAATGTAGTCGAAGTAAAATAACAAAGGAAAAAGATCGCCTGAAACGATAGCGTATTTTTCATTAAAGAAACTCGGAATCTGATCCGCCCTTTGTAGAAACTCGCCGCCATTTTTCTTAACCTATTATAAAAATCAGCCATATTGTAAACAATACATTTTATAATCAGATTTACGTAATTTTATGAGTAACAAAAATGTCGATATTTACAGTTTAAAAATTTTCAGTAGTTAGAAAAAATATTAAATTCATCAGTTTTGGTTTGCGTGTAAATCTTATTTCATTTTTTTTGAAGAATGGCCCAGATTCGTCGAAGGGAATATGAAAAATTTAAAATACAATATTTTACTACACATCTAGTAAAACAGTGCCGTGGAATTTATTAAGGCGGTTGTTGTACCCCAGCGAGAGTGACAATTTACAGTATATACATCGCGTTCATAATGATAATACACCTGCACATTTTCTCCTCTGGCTCAAAGGAATTTGAAAACATATTACATTCGTCTCCCACCACACATACATACAAACTTGTTGTCTAGGTTTATCTCCCAGTGACATCAGGTAAAAATTAAAATCGCTTTTGAAACAGAAAAATGAAAGGGAACGATAGGAGGCGAAATTGAAAAAAGGAATTGCGAGTGGGAAAGATATTTGAAAAATAAATTTAAGAGGGTTTAGAAGGTGAATACTATGAAGAAACTAAGGCGACATTGCTTCATCTAGCGTATTTTTTCCTTAATATTAATTATGCATGAATATTTTCTGCTCAGGCCTTATACATATATATATATATATAAAAGAAATATGTTGTAGTGGTTCCAACGAGAGAAAAGTATGTATATTAAAAGAAGAGGGTGCCGCAAACGTTTTTTTGGTTGTAATGTGGATTTATTGAGAAAAAAAAAAATATTATACTTTGTTTTACATAATTTCACGACACGTGTTTCTGGTCTGGTCTCGCAACCGTCTTCAGGTGAAAGTGGAGATTTTTACATATTATTAAAATAATTAATTTTTCTTCATGTTCAATGTGGAATATTCTCGATATGAGACATTCTGTTTGTGTGTTGGCAATCCGAATTTTCTTTCTAGAATTGTCAATGAAGTGTTCTGCGTGAAGGGTCATAAAACAATTAAGGTTTGTCCAGCGAGTAGTTATCAGCATTTAATCTTTTAATGTTTTAGTGACCTCTATGTGCTCTTGGATCTGTTTCTATTTTGGCGTGTTCCTGTCAGCATGCGTGTATATATGCGTGCGTATATTTCCTTACTACGAGGAATTCGTAAACTTATTTGTACTTATACACGCATACACACACATACGCACATACACACTATCCCACCACAAGTAGTCAGTACACACACACATATACACACATATTTCCCAAGCTACATGGAACCAGTACACACACACACACACACACATACACACACACACACACACACACACACACACACACACGTACTTCTTAAGTTGTCAACATCCGCATATACATACATAAATGTATGTATGTGTACATACACATATATATATCTCCTCGTGTCTCCCGTATATGTATGTGAGCGATCATTGTATTTGGTCACCCTGTGTGCATGTTTTTTTTTTTTTTTTTTTTTTTGTGGGGGGTGGTTACGATCTATTCAGTTCGGGTTTGAATTTGTCTATAAAGTTTTTTTCCTGTATTTGTAGATACGAGTAATTGTCTGTTTGATATATCGGCATGAT
This sequence comes from Acanthosepion pharaonis, assembly GCA_903632075.3. Classification (NCBI taxonomy): domain Eukaryota; kingdom Metazoa; phylum Mollusca; class Cephalopoda; order Sepiida; family Sepiidae; genus Acanthosepion; species Acanthosepion pharaonis. The sequence goes on from CAHIKZ030001990.1 coordinate 1,381,863, forward strand.
ATTAAACTTACCTGGTTACATTTGAAAATGTGTTGTGATACAAAAAGTTTTCTGTTGTCTGTCAATTTTATATTGCTTTTTGTGTAGGGAGACCCTGTTGTTCAGTTGTTGGCTGATGCCTATATGACTTCTTACATTTTGTGCATTTAAGTGCATAAACTACATTTTTGAGTTGCAGTTTAAGTTTTTTTGTTTATTGTGAATGTTTTTTTGGTTTTCAAAAGTGTAGGAGTTTCCTTCTATAATGATGTCACAAACTCCACATCTTTTTTGTTGCATTTTGTGACTCCTGTATTTTGTGTTGACTAAATTTAGATGAGGTTAATATGTGTTTTAGGTTTCTAGATTGGCGTTTGCTTTTAATTATTTTGGTTGTTTTTAGTATATTATTCAGTTTATTATTCTTTGCTAAGTAAATCTAGATTTTTGTGATTTCTGGGAATATTTCTGGGTTGTTTTTGTTGTACGTTGAGACATATGCTAGAGTTTGTTCGACGTTACGTTTCTTTTTATTTCTAAGTTGGTCTAGAGGAATTTCTTTAGTCAACACAAAATACAGGGGAGTCACAAAATGCAACAAAAAAGATGTGGAGTTTTGACATCATTATAGAAGGAAACTCCTACACTTTTGAAACCAAAAAAACATTCACAATAAACAAAAACTTAAAGTAACTCCAAAAATAAGTTTATGCACTTAAATGCAAAAATGTAAGAAGTCATATAGCATCAGCCAACAACTGAACAACAGGGTCTCCCTACACAAAAGCAATATAAAATTGACAGACAACAGAAACTTTTTTGTATCACAACACATTTTCAGGGTAAGTTTAATATCAATCTACAAATACAGGAAAAACTTTTATAGTAGGTAACCAACAAAAACAAAAAAAAAAAAAAAAATGCACACAGGGTGACCAAACTTCGCTTATATATACGGGGAGACCGAGAGATATATAAAAAACATACATACATTTATGTATGTATATGCGGATGTTGACAACTTAAAAGCAAACTGGTTCCATGTACATAAAAATGTGGTTATGCGTAGGGTACAAATAAGTTTACGAACAGTAGAGAAACATACGCACGCATATATACACTTTGACAGGAACACGCCAAAATAGAAACAGATCCAAAACATAGAGGTCACTAAAACATTAAAAGATTAAATGCCGATAACTACTCGCTGGACAAGCCTTAATTGTTTTATGACCCTTCACGCAGAACTCTTCATTAACAATTTAGAAAGAAAATTCGATTGCTAACACACAAAACAGAATGTCTCATATCGAGAATATTCCACATTGAACATGAAGAAAAATTAATTATTTTTAATATGTAAAAATACTTTCACCTGAAGACGGTTATGAGACCAGACCAAAAACACGTGTCGTGAAATTATGTAAAACAAAGTATAATATTTTTTCAATAAATCCATACATAAACCAAAAACGTTTATCTTCTTTTTTATATATATATATATATATATATATATATATATATATATATATATATATATATATATATGAAAATTTTAGGTAGACTATATTCATGTGTTAAAGTGCCCAATATCAGGGATAGAGCATATGTAAAATAAAAGTATATATAGAGGTCAACCTCAATGTCTCTTTTATATATATATATATATATATATATATATATATATATATATATATATATATATTTAATTAGGAACTATTTATTTTATACTAAATAAAACTTATTTTTAAATATAGTTTTACTTATTTAAATATTTTGTCTTATTTTTTTAATTATGTCGTATTTTTAAATATAACTTGTTTTTGGAATATGACTTTGTACATTTAAGTATGACTGCATTTTAAAATATAACTTTATCTATATATTTTAAATTTTTTAAAACCCCTTTTTATTTCTCTCTTAATTTTAAATTAACATTTTATTTTCATATAACCATAATTTAATGTCATAATGTTAATATCCGGGTTCAGTTTTATAAAATGTCTTCCCTTTAAGACAAATAACTTCCACCCTCCCCTGACCACTGTCTCGTGCATTTCGTCTGACTGAAACGTTGAAATGGATAAATTCTGGATTAATTTTTCGATTTTTTTTCCAGCTTTCACAGTTAAATTTCAATTTTCGACACGAATGCAGTCTAAAACGGGATTGATAAGACAGACAATTGATATCTTCGTCTTTCGAAGTAAGCATATTCCCCAGATGAGGTGATTTTGGATTTCATTGTGTATCAATTTTTGCTCTGTAATAATAAATACATGAGCTCTTTTCGTGGATCAGTTTTATATTATAATCCACTTGGATTATATACCAACGGATTTATTACCTTTACTATCTCACCCTTCCACTGTCGAAACTGTTAAATATAGCCGTCTCTTTAACTCCAATAGCTTCATGTCTCGCACTTCTCGTCTGTGGAACTCCCTCCCTTTTTCTGTTTCCTTGATAGCTATAATCTCCAACTATTCAAATGTAATGTCAATCGACGTCCCCAGATGCCTTGATCCCCTATCCCCTATTCTTCTTTTCACCCTTTCCTCTATCTCCACTTTGCTCTCGCTCTAACTCTTTGTAAACCCTTGCTTGCTAGTGGCTTCTCGCCTTGCTTGGGTGAAATGCTTAATATATATATATATATATATATATATATATATATATATATATATATATATATATATATGTATATATATATATATGTATATATATATATATATAAAGAACAGTAAGATATATAATCCGGTGCTCATTGTAAATTTACAGAGCATAAATATTATAAATTAACTGATTTGAAATATGTTTTTCGCTACACAGTAATAACCATGTTTCAAAAATGGAAGCTAAAAACTTTAAATTTAATTATAAATTTAAAAGCATTAGTTCCGTTTCATCTTCAAGCGAATATTGGAATAACTTATTTTTAAATTTACAGTTTTAAATGCACATATAAATTCATAATTTACTGAGGTAGGGGTGTACTTTTCAACATATATATATATATATATATATATATATATATATATATATATATATATATGTCATTAACAAAAAATTTAAGATCATTTAAACAACAGAGTAACAATTAATTTATGGGAAGGACTGAATTCTATTCATAAATTTGTACATGGCGATTCATTTCAAGTCAAATAGGCCAGTGATCGGTAATTTGTATAACATCCTTTGCTTTTGATTACTGCTTGGATGCGGTCGGGGTGTACTGACTACTAAATTGTTATCATAATCAACCGAGCTTTCTTTTGTGCGGATTTCGTTAATAGCTTCTCTCAGGTTTTCGGTACTTGAACGTTGTTTTTTTGCATTTGAAAATTTCGCATAAAATTTTCAATTGGGTTCAGATCTGGGCTTTTTCCCTACCAGTCCATTGTTGTCACGTTGAATCGTTTTTAAAAAATTCTGAACGATCTTTGACTTGTAATATTGGTGCACTATCATCTGTAAATATTGTGCACTGATGAATGTGCATATGCAGTTTCTCTTGCAGTATTTCCACATGCCTTGCATCATTCATCATTGTTCCGGAAGGCAAGGAATAGATTCCAGCTCTTCCAGGTTTGGACATGGTGATCCAAATCGCCTGGCTTGGTGGGGGCTTCATAGTCTGAATCGTTTACTTTTCATTAAATATTCTACCAAGAGGTTACATTTATGTATAATGGGCTGTTAAAGAATAGATTAATCTGAAAACAACTTTGCTCCAGTCTTCAGTTTTCCAGGTTTAATGTTTCCCAACTTGTTCATAGCTTTAGTTATTCATGGCATTCGATCCGGTTTGAATAATTTCAAACAAAACTCAAATCTCAGACAACGTGAAACTGTCATGGAATTGACATTTTATCATTTTGAAGCAGAACGTCACGTATATTCTCACAAGATCTTTTGGGGCATCGTGTATCAATGTGTTTTTATCAAATGGCCAACTTTCTTCAAATGATCATCTTTAGCACTGGTTTGGATTGGACATCTACTTTTTTTGTTGTCACTAAATGTCTCTAGATTTGGGAAATTCACGATAGTATTGTGCACAGGAGTTTTACTACAACCTACATTTATATTAATTAAACGTTCAGAATGGCCTTCATCGTGCGGAACCACAATTTAGGCAATTCGTGTGAGTGGAAATGAGGATTCTTTATCCATATTGTCAGCTTAATCCACAGATACTATCGCGATGGTTGCTAATTTTGGAATGACAAAATCAAATCATGTGCGAATAATAGCTGATGCAATAAAATGCTATTGCACTATTGCAATCTCATATGAGACAAGGTAACGCAAAAAAACGAAAGTAACCGCGTTGCTTTTTCGTGGTCTTTTGTTAATGACTGTAATATTATATATATATATATATATATATATATATATATATATATATATATATATATATATATATATATTTCCATGGTTGTATAGTAGAGATTTACTGAGTCAGGTTGTGACACAAGGTCATTTTTTAAGCTGGGGATCCGAGTGTATTCTCGGGCCGCTGGTCTAAACTGGTCTTAGCTGGTCATAGCTTGTCCAATCTGGTCAGAGCTGGTCTTAGCTAGTCATAACTAAGCTTGGCTTGTCATAGCTGGCCCAAGCTGATCAGAGCCGGTCCAAGCTAGTCAGACCCGTGATACCACCGGCACAGGGACAGATACCTGAGCCAGATAAGTATCTTCATGATTGTATAGTATGTGCTTCGCCAGGGTTACATACATTCGGTTTTAAATTCATCCTCGTAGAATGTTTGTTAAAACTAAAAAAATCTAAAATGTTACTTCCTAATATATATATATATATATATATATATATATGTATATATTACAAAACAAAATCCAAAGTTATCTCAAATGAATATAGATCTATTTCAATTAAACTCCCGAGAATGGACTGTGTTCAGTTTTGGAATTAGAGATTTAAAATTTAACTTTGACAGCAGTCGAAAAGTTGATACAGAACCTACCTAATTCGACACCTCTGCCAGCCGAATTGCCCGAGTTGATGATAAGGGGAGGGCGGAAGGTATCAGTCTTAAAAGGAAGAGTTTGTTAAGTCGAAAGTGAAAGAGGGCCGACCATATTCAACTTCTCGACTGCTGTCAAAGTTAAAATTTTAAATCTTTAATTCCGATCCCGAACACAGTCCATACATCGGAGTTGAATAAAACTAACGTACATCGCATTTGTTGAAATAGATCTATATTCATATGAAGTAATTTTGGATTTTGTTGTGTAATTTATATGCTCTGTCATAATAAATACATTGGACTCTTTTTGTGGATTAGTTTTAACATTTGATATTATTAGGATTCACTTGGATTATATACCAACGGATTTATTACCTGTACTTCATATATACATACCTTTTTAACCAGCCTTCCCTGGCGATCCGCTTAGGTGAAAACTTGGTAGGTTTGTCTGGCTCTTTAGGTTTAACTAGGTCTGCTCTACTTAACCTATTGAGCACTTTATTTACTTATTTTGCTTACTCCTATCGGGTTTTTTTCTTTGGACACTGGAATTGGATGCTAGACGATTTTTTCGGCTGACGTACATGTTCTTGGTTTTTTCTTTTTTTTTCTTTTTTTATACCTTTTTTTCCCTTTGGCATTGGTTTGATTATTCGCAAATCAAGACACCGAAGGTTTTCCGGACGAGTAAAATTTCTTATACTTATAAGATTATTACTATATATATATATATATATATATATATATATATATATATATATATATATATATATATGTGTGTGTGTGTGTGTGTGTGTAATGGCTGATTGCACGTTCCCAACTACGTCGTAAGTTAATTCGTTTTGACGACGCCAGAGCAGACATATGTTAGAGAAAGGGCATAATTTGGCGTGGTCAGTGGTCAAACAAAGCCAGTAAGCTCAAATATTCGGTCACGATGTCTAGCGATTTTGTGCTCGCATAACCATGGAGGGCTTACAAACAGTTTCCTCTCCTCAATTTAACGCACATTATCGACATTATCAAGGGATCACATCTTTGACAAAGTTGACCATGGTGAGATTTCAACCTGAGTGAGTGTCTGTGCGACTTTGGCCGTTCAGTAGGACACCAATTTGATTAAAGCTTTGAAAGTAATCAAGAACTCTTTCTGTTTTTTTTTCTTTTTTTCTTTAACTTTCTGAAATCCTAAAAGTTCCGAATCAACCCTTAATTCTCATTTCCCCGAAGCACTTCAAGTTGATGGACTTGGGAAACCATAGGTAGCCATTTTTACCTTGTTGGGAAAAGAAGCCATATTTAGAGAAAGTGGTGAAGTAATCAATCACACTGGTAACAGGGTGCGTTGTGGGGATTTTATTATGGTTCTGGTTTGATAGCAGTTCAGATAATCTCGACTGAAAGGTACCAGCTACAATCAAAAGTTTCCCTTTGCATTCCCGTTTCAATGATATGACAGCAGGCAGCAAAAATAAAGAATGTCGTAAAACGTAATAGAAGGAAAAAGTGAGAAAGAGAAATGAGAAAACGAATGATAAAATCATACAGGCTTATTCAAAAAGAAAGAACTGATTTTGAAAACTTCATAAAAACAAACGCTAAGAAAGTGAAACACATTCAGCACATTACTGAATAGGAAAAGGTTCATAGTTTATTATTTTAATGTCACACTTCTAAAATTGCAGGACACAAAACGACTTTTCTTATGGTGTGGCCATTTTAAGGGTTGAAACAAATCATAGCAATTTAAATTTATACAAAATCTGAAAAAAAACAACAACAAAAAGAAGCATTTAAACAAGATTCAAAAAAATGTTCGTTTCTTTTAATAACTTTGAACTTTTTCTAGTAAATGTGTTAAATGTGTTTCTCTCTCTTAGCCTATGTTTTCATTAAATTTTCGAAATCTTTTCTTTCTTTTTGAATAACCCTGTACTTGTTAAAATGTAATTCTCATTTTTTCTTTTAATCTGTGTATGATTTAATATCGACGACTACAACAATTAACTTTGCCTTGGCAAAGATAATTTTCGTAAATAGCTATAGTTATATTAACTGTAGCTTGGTTTTAGCACTAGTCATCGCGTAAGGGACACTGAGTGAGGATCGAACTCTCTAAACAATAGTAATGGGGAATTAAAATAGCTCATTCTCCATAATCGAACTATAATACTGAAACCTTGTATTCATTTCATATAATAATGTATAAGTCCCAAGCATTGATTAATTTGTTTGTATATAAGGTCTGCAATTTCAAAAAATATGTAGAATTTGGATCGTTAATTTTTAAGAATACAAAACTGATTTTGTTGCCTCTGTTATTTAGAGAGTTCGTTGCCAGCGTATATCAATGCAGCTTGTAGTGGAAACTAAAGTTTTCCGACAGTGTGGGATTTAAAAATACTAGTATTCGTTGAAAGAATCAGGAAAAAAAAACATTAGGACATGCATTTAATTTTTAAAATCGAAGAATTAATTAATTAATTATTTAATAATAAAAAGAATTCTAAGACATGATAAAATATTCGAAATAAATTTCTTGAAGGTTGACCCGATACTTGAACTCTCGAATTTGTAATTTTTCTTAAATGGAATAATTAAAAAATCAAAATAACTTTGTGTCTCTAGTTTCTCGGTCGTAAAATTTTGAAGATCATTTATTAATCAGTTCTCATAGTAATTTCACTTAAATCATGCTTTACAATATTTCTAATTTAAACTTTTCATCCGATTCCCGGTAACAAATTTTAGGTGCAATATAATTTCTAATTAAATCGACACATATCAAACATGAAAAGATTACTATTTAAATATATATAAAGTTATAGCCCTTTGTTAACCAATTTCATCCTAAAATACCAATGACGTTTAAGGTCAAATGTTTCAACTATTTTGTTTGATGTGCAGCAAGTGACGATTAGCCGAAGCAATTTGCATTGGTTCAAAACGAAAATAAATCTAATAGTTCCTTTGATGAGAAAGGAAAAAAGTGCTGCTCCATCACAAACTACAAACTATTTTATCTTTTCAGTAAATAGTTTGTCTACGTGGTTTTGTCAAGTGCTGTCGAGCGGGGATATAGATGCTTTGTATTAAGAAAAACATAAACAGGAAGGAAGGAACGAAAGAAAAAATTTAAAAAAACAAACTTTGATCTATCATGAAAAGACGGGACTGCATCATATATAGGGAAAAGTTAAAGTTTATAATGTGAAGCACACTTGATAGACATTGCTTCAATTCAAGGGGAATGTAGTGATTTGTTTGATAGGATCATCAGAAAAAAATCATTTTATTTCAAAGAGGCACAATCGAAATTACTTAAATCTAGACAGGAAAAGCGGCAAATTCGATTTTGTATATCATTTTATCTATATTTATCTTAAATATTTTAATAGAAACATTAATTAAGATTTAAAACATAATTATTTTATAGTTATTTAATTAGATAAGCCGAGTCAAACACAGATCTATGTATAAGGGACATCCAGTAATGACAGATTTGAGTAATTATTTGAGAAAGCATTATGGTTGTTAATTATACCTCAATGGATGGGAAACTATACATTACTAAAGTTCAGCCAATACAAGGGGCAAGAAGATTACTGAACAAGCTACGTGATATGACATTAAGAGGATACAGAAGGGATGTTTATGAGGATAAGGAGAATAGATAACAATTGACCCTTAACTTGAAGTGCTTAAGTTTGTTAGTGTTCAGAAAAACAAGCACGCGGACGTATGCTTCTTAAAGTAGCAGTTCTCGGGGAAAAAGCTGTCTGAGTTGAACTTTCTCCTTATAAATGGAATACGGAAGAAACGTGGCTGATTCGACTCGGTAGATGTAGCATGGAAATTCTAGATGTAAATGTCTGAATTGGTGGGATGGAGCTCCACTGAACATTTACCAAAAAGCGTTTAGTCAGGCACAAGACTATAAAAGTGAAGTATACAGTTAGGGCTGAACTTGGTAATATACATGTTGAACTATGAGCCACACTTCTAAATTTGAATGGAACCAAGGCAAATAAAGCAAACAAATTGGCTTGAGAGATGAGCTTGCTACGATTAAACTCTGGCATAGTATTCCTCAACGACACATGGCACAGTGGATAAATGCGCTAGTTAAATCCAGTGACAGGAGCCAAAGAGTGTGCGTTCAATACCCGGTTAAGGCAGTGGAGAAATGTCAGAGGGGAATTAACAGGAAATAACTGATAACTGACATCCATTAAACATGGCACGTGGAACTAGAACAGTCTACCCCAGTGAGTGAAATAAAGGGTTCAGTTCGACATTCAACTACCTGAAGAAGGCCGGAGCGTACAACAGCCGAAACGTTGTAATAAATATGGCGACAAAGATGAGGACAATAGTCCGAATAATGTAAATGGTGTACATAATACCTCATCTCAGAAATATAGACAGATACTGAAAGGCCGAAACGTTGTAATAAATATGGCAACAAAGATGAGGACAATAGTCCGAATAATGTAAATAATGTACATAATACCTCATCTCAGAAATATAGACAGATACTGAAAGGCCGAAACGTTGTAATAAATATGGCAACAAAGATGAGGACAATAGTCCGAATAATGTAAATAATGTACATAATACCTCATCTCAGAAATATAGACAGATACTGAAAGGCCGAAACGTTGTAATAAATATAGCAACAAAGATGCGGACAATAGTCCGAATAATGTAAATAGTGTACATAATACCTCATCTCAGAAATATAGTCAGATACTGTAGTATTCATCGACTCCATTGTTTCTTATACTTAGGAAAAACTACTTTCACTTGTTGAACCATCTTAAAAAATGTTTGTAGAATGTTGGAAAACAGTTGTGACTCAAAAAGATAATCCTAATCATGTATAAACATTGGCCGAGATTTATAGACGTATAAACGAAGATGATCCGGCTCAAAATAAAATACTACGACAAAGATGTCAATGGAAGTGAAATGTTTCTTCAATCCTGTCATAGAGGATCAGTTAGTATTTTATATTTCAATTGAACATTGATATTATTTTAAGAATAATGTATGAATATAGGAGAATCTTTGTTCTGATGTCTATGTTTTGCGATTTTACAAGTATTTGATTATTACACGTTTGCGTTGACGGAATCTATGAAAATCTAAGTTGATTTACTCATGTATCTACCTTTTGAACTCTTATCTATCTCATTCTGTTCATGTCTATCTATCTATCTATCTATCTATCTATCTATCTATCTATCTATGAGTTAATTTTCATAGCACATAAAGAAACTTCTCAGTGTTGGAAAAATTGACTGATACTTTGCGTGGTTGTTCTGAATGTGAAACATTGAACATCAGTTAATTTTTTAACTGCATGATAAGAAAAGAGACGCGTTTCCGCCTTGTGTAAATCTTTATCTAATGACATTTTTCTCTGTTAGCGTGTGTGTGCGTACTGATGCAATAGGAAAGAACAGTTAGATTAATGATCCAAAGTTCTTTAGCATTTATGTTTTTATTTTCAAAAAAAAGACAGTGCTCGATACAGAAGTAAATCTTGAATTATAATTATTTTTTCAAAAATATGATTCCATCGCGACACAGAAATTACTGTTTCGAAACTTGTCTCAGGTCCTAAATTTTAATTTCAATATTAAACTTAAAATTTAGAGTGCAGTTTCATTCTCAAGTGATGTTTAGATTCTAAATTTAGAGTAGAAATTTAAAAACAGCCATCGAAAAATTAATACCAAATTTATCCATTTCGAAGTTTCAGTCAGACGAAATGCCCGAATCGGTGGTAAGGGGAAGGGTTGAAGATATTAGCCTTAAAAGGAAGAGCTTTTATCAAATTAACTCGGATGACATTAAATTGGGGTTATATGAAAAACTGAAACTAAAAGAGGGCTGAAAATGCAGTTTTATATTAAAAAAAAGAAAAAAAACATTTTAATTATACATAAAAAAGTTAGCTTCTTAATTAAAAAAAATAACAAATTATACTTAAAAATGAGATATATTAAAAAGGTTAGATGAATTATATAAAATTTATGTAAGGATATAATTAAAATATTATTAAAGAATAATATAAAAAGTTAAGATAAAATAAATTATCCATTTTTAACTTTAAAGATAAGTTAAATCACGTTATATTTAAAAAAAAAAACGTAACAAAATATATATATATATATATATATATATATATATATATATATATATAAAGTAAAGTGAACATTGAGTCCACAATGACTGACTGTTTCATGCTAGACGCAATCGTCAGGCCGCCGATTGCGTCTAGCACGAAATAGCCAGTCGCCTCTAAGTGTGGACTTCAATGTTCACTTTTACTTTTATATTTTACATACGCTCTATCTCTGATATTGAGCACTTTATCCCATAAATATAGCACACCTTAAAAATATATTTCTTTATATATATATATATATATATATATATATATATATATATATATATATATATATAATGAGTAATATAACATATATTGAAAGAAAATATAAAACTTACCTTTTAAATGTCGATTTCAGGAAATATAAATCTAGAAAAAAATTAATCAAGTATTAGTTCTTTGAAACGAAGAAGATGATGACTCTGTAATGTATTTTGGTAACTCACATATGCAAACACACACACACAAACGTACCTGGACAAAACCCATGATCTATATGAAATTTAGCTTAGTTTCGAACATGCCACTATCATTATGCACCCCCCCCCGCCCCGGTGAGGATTAAAGTCAATACTAATGATGTAAAGTCCCCAAAATACATATATATTAAAGATTAGCGCTTATTTGACACTTAATCGTTACTGTAATTTTAACACTTAAGCGTTACTGCAATTTTATTCCGATTTTTCCGAGCTCCTTATTTAATTCTTTTTTATTAACTGTCTATAAATTTCAAAAATGACCGACTGATATATGCTTTTGCCTATTACGAAAACGAATAGGAATTACAGCATTTTATAGCATTTACCTCAGATTTTGAAAACATCAAATAATGTTTTTATTGCGCGCATCGTTTTCCATAAAATCCATGCAGATAAAATATCTTAAATCGTGTTATGAACTCAAGTTAGCCTAATGAACCTGATTTGTTTTATCTTCTAACCAGTTCATGTAGAATTATCAGCCGAGGATGAAAGACTGAATGAAAAAAATGAAAAATCAAGGCTAAAAAAGGAAAAACATTAAACCTCAAGAATTAAAAGATGCTACTGTTTCAAGATAAAATGTTGGAATCCAGCCCAGAACATAGCATAAAGTCTAGCATGCAGTTATGATTTGTTCTGACCTCTCAGAATCTAATTTAGAGCAAATATTAAAAAAAAATCAATAATTTGTCGGAGTTTTCGGGTGCTGGGTTACCTAGGTGTAAAATAGGTCGATAAAAAAGAAAGCAGAATTAATGTTCCAGCTTGCTGGTTAAAAAGGTAATTTTGAGATTCGCAATATTTCGTTGTTAATTTTCATCATCGTTCTTCGAATGACCGATGACCGTCTTCGGTTTGTTTTGCCATATCTCTTTATCTCTTTGACTTATGGTTGAAAACAAAAAGAAAAACTACTTATTTTCCAGCGATGCCTGGATTTGGCCTTACTGAATTCTGATTTTCTCTGTCTAAACAAAATGACACACATACTTAACACCAGGAAGAGTGAGAGATGAAATTTCTAGAGTACATAAGGAAGAAGGAAGACTTGGAAAATTTGACACTCACAGAACGGTTTTAAGGCAAAAGGGGCTGCATAACTTACCTAGCGAACTTGATTAAATGGATGGCGGAACAAGGTTTAGAAGAAATAACAAAAAGGCAGAATGCATTACTAGTTATAAAGGGCAGGTAATTAGTGAAGCAATGACAATATACAATGCAATGGACTAAGTTCGACAATTATTTAATATATTTTCTGTTTATACGTTATTTAGATGGGTTTCGTGAGAAGATATGATCGATCGAGAAATATGGTCGAAGATATAAGGATACAGGTACAATGCCTGTTGGGAAAACGCATATTTTCTACGAAATTTCTCGAACTTTCAGGCCGGTAAATGTAATTAATAGTGTTTAATTAAAAAATAGAGCATTTACATAGATAAATTGTATCTAATAAAATAACGCATAAACAGAAAATATGCAAAATGATTTCATTGCATATTATCATTGTTTACGTTAAGATGCGTTTCGTGTGCATATATATATATATATATATATATATATATATATATATATATATATATATAATTATTAGGAAGATTTGATGAATTACTTAAATATATATATATATATATATATATATATATATATATATATATATATATATATATATATATATAATTTGATAATATTCAAAAAAATAAATATTCATTTAATATATATATTTTTGAGAATATTATCCGTTGTTTCGTCGGATTTGTACAATCGGTTAACTTTGAAAAATGTTGCCCGAAAGTAGGAAAAAAAAATGAAAAATACCTTCGTGGTTTTGCAAATCAGTGTTAAGTTCTCTACAGGCGAGTCCTTCATATATATATATATATATATATATATATATATATATATATATATATATATATATATATATATACTCAACTGGTGTAAAAAAAAGACCCTAATAGTACAATTAGCAAACAAAAATATATTTAAACAAAAAAAGAAAGGACCAAACATCCGAATAGGCCGAAAAAAATTCGCCCTGTGCCGTAATTTCTAGATCCAGTGCTGTTCGATAAAAGTGACTGACTTGATTTTTACTAAATGTTCTCTTCTCCGATGAAACGAAAGTTGAGCTAAATTCAAAGGATAAGCGATCTAAAATCCGAAGAAGAAGCTTTGAAAGCTCTTTGAATTTAGCAGTAAGTACTGTGAAGCATCTGTTTAGTATAATGTTTTGGGGATGTTTTTCTTTTCATGGAACTGGTTTCTTAAAACCTATTGAAAAGACCCTTAGGAGCGAGCAGTACAAGAGAATTTTAGAGTCTTGTCTGCTCCCTTCTGCTGAAAGGATGCAAATCGACCCCACCAAGCTCATTTTTATGCAGGATAATGCTACCTGTCACAAATCAAAATTGATTAAAGAATACTTTGATGAGAAGCAGGTGAGTGTTATGACATGGCCGCCCCAATCTCCTGACTTCAAACCCATAGAAAACTAAAGCATTATAAAGTACAGGCTCTCATGAAAGCATTTGAGTAACAAAGAGGATTTGATTGCGAATTTCATATCCGAATGGAATTCAATGGTTAAATATGAAATTTGCCAGAACCTAATCAAGTCAATGCCAAAAAGTGTTGAAAAGGTTATTCAAAACAAAGGAGGACCCATAGATTATTAAATATTTCGAACTATATTACCTATTATAAATAAATTAACCTTCTATTATTCTTTATTTAAAGCTGTTCGGTTCTGTTTCTATTGATTACTAATTGCAGGAAATAAGTGAGTCATTTTTTTGCACGGAGTTTTTTCATTAATCTCATTTATATCATTTATATCCAAAATTATAATTATCAATAGAATACATTAGGGTGAGTAAACTTTTTTACTGGGTGGTCGGGAAGGGGTCTTTATATTAGTATGATTAAAAATTAGTTTGACCCCAAAAACAATAGGAGAGAAAAATTTTAAGTAAGAAAATCAGGTGAGTCACTTTTATCAAAAAATATATATATATATATATATATATATATATATATATATATATATATATATATATATATATATATGTAAAACTAGGTAATCCGTATGGGTAAACCTAAGGAGGATAATATATATATATATATATATATATATATATATATATATATATATATATACAGAGAGAGAGAGAGAGGATATATATATATATATATATATATATATATATAGAGAGAGAGAGAGAGAGAAAGAGGATATATATATATATATATATATATATATATATATATAAAGAAACCTAAGGAGGATATATATATATATATATATATATATATATATATATATATATATATATATATATATATATATATATATATAAAGAAGGAACAGTAAGATATATAATCCGGTGTTCTTATAGATATTTCTATCTTTATTTTTACAAAATAGTGCTCAATGTATATCTACAGAGTATTAATATTATAAATTAACTGATTTAAAATATTGTTTTTTCGCTACACAGTTCTAATCATGTTTCAAAAATGGAAGCTAAAAACTTTGAATTTAATAATAATTTTGTAATTAAATTTAAAACATTAGTTCCATTTTATCCTCAAGCGAATTTTGGAATATGGCATATATATATATATATATATATATATATATATATATATATATATATATATATATATATATATATATATATATATATATATATATATATATATATGTATAATAAAAAAGCAAGAAGTTAATAGTCGATAATAATGATGTATATGTGGTGTATTCTCACCATTACACCAGAGTGAGACGATACCCAATAAAGCTTAGTTTTGGCAAGATGCCATAAATACAAAGCATCCATCGAGATTTGAACTCCCCAATCACTAGTAAATTTATGCATGAATATCTTGTTAACCATTACATCTGGCCAGGATTTAATTTTTACCAAGGTACTCTTAAGAAAACACTACTACTGAACAGTATGTTAAATTCTTAGAGATTTAACACACACACACACACACACACACACACACATATATATATATATATATATATATATATATATGTGTGTGTGTGTGTGTGTGTGTGTGTGTATGTCACCACGAAATGTATCTTTAATGTATTAGACATCCGACAACATTCATATGTCCCCCTTCCACTCACCTCTAGTTAGAAAAATCCCTCCCTGTTAAGTTTTAGTCTCCCACCTTCTCCGTCTATTACCCCTTTAGTTGACACTAATATTCGTCACACACTCTCATACTTACACTCTCTCCAAATTCTATTTTTATTTCCGGAGTTGTTCTTTTCTGTGTTCTTTTTGAATTTGTAGGTCTGCTGAATTGTATCGTATTTACGATTCCAATGGAATAAATTATGACCATGGAATATTAGTGTTTAAGCCTTTTTTTATTTATATATATATATATATATATATATATATATATATATATATATATATATAATCATCCACGCCCACTCAGACTGTTTCGCTGTATCACAGCTCTTCAATGGTTCAAGCCGGGATCGAAATCCGACCGATATCTTTGCACGGCAGAGAGGAAGGGGAATTTCTATGTGAAATACGTCAGTGGTTCGGAGAGCTCAAATCAATTCGGTTGAAGAGCAATGCGTTAATAGCGGTATTTTTTTTTTTTTAAATTACACATTTCTCAAGAGATCTCCTACATCATTTGCGGACTAGCAAGAACAACAAAATCTAAAATGGATAACCTCTGTAACTCGAAGACACAACAATGACATAAGCAAAATGTTGACGTTCCACAATACTTCAGACAAAAGGTTAGGAAGGAAATCGCCATCAATCCTGGAAAGAGAAATAACACTTGGATCTCTTTCAACCGGAAGTAGCTCCGTCAATGAATGCTGAATGTTTTCTTTTAAGGAAAAGGCTAAAATTTACAGTATAATATCACGTTGAAATACCGGTTGTCACTCGATCACTGAAGTTAAGCAGCGGGGAACCTGGTTAAATGGGTGATCGCTGAATTATACAAGTGATGTAAGATACGCGAAAGACCGAAAAAACCCATGATGGATACAACCTTGCTGCTTAAAACACAGAAGACCTCGATATGTTGGAACGTGACTCGACTGATGGGTCGCAAGACCTATCTGTAGTTCTGAGAGGGGTTATAACACTTAGAAGTTTCTGTGTTATATATTTTTCATATTGGGGTTTGGCAGTCGGTGTTCGAATTTCGTTAAAAGCTGAATTCGGATTTTCAAGAAGCCAAACATTGCTCACGTGAACGCTGACGCAGCACAATCATCCTACTGACCAACTTAAATTAAAAAAGGAAAATATTGTAGCGAATTTATTCGTTTGTTGCTGAGGCAGCATGTTCTGAATTTCCCGCCAGAACTAAGAAAATTAAAAAAAAAAAATCTTTCAGTCCTCACATCTTCCAAACGTAATATTTTTTCTTCTTTATGATTGAGCGAAAAGTAAGACGATTCAGATCTCTTCCAGGAACAATTCCTTGTTGCCTGTTTACTTGGCTACTAGTTTTCTATTAAAAAGAATAAAAGCATTATTTGATTATTTTTTTGCATGAGTAATCTTGGATTCCTATCTACATAATTAACTCTATTGTCGTGTGTAAGAAATAATTGCTTTTAAATCATTAAAAGTAAAACCATTCAAAGAAATTTAAAATAAAACAAATGGAATCAAATCAGTCTATTAGCAAAATGAACTTTACTTACTGTCGTTGTGATGATAACAAACGCACTTTCGCTTATTGGTGCTGAATACTTTATCAGGAATATAAAGTTGTAGTACTGACATATAAAGCCAAATTGTTTTATAATATGGAATACATAATTTGACATTGGTTTTCCTATAACATATTTCTTATATAAGAATGAGATCACGCAATCAGTTATTGAATTGGTTATCAAAATTTCTATTTTAAGCAATACTTAAAGGCAATTGAAGTTCATTTCTTCATTTTTTTCAAAAGTAAACATTAATTTTGTCTTGTAAGACACTACAGTAATGATTAAGAAAATCCCAAAAACCAAAATAGTAAAAACAAGAAGTATAAAAGATAACACAAAAACTAGACTCGTTATATTACCCAGAAACACCATAACTAATGAACTTGAGAGAAATTGAGTTAATACCAATACAAATAAATTAGAACTGAAAAAATATTGGATACGTAAACTTCAATATAAATTACTAGACACGTTCACACGCACACACATAAAAATTCTTTAAAGGTATTCTTAAAGTAGAAACCATACGTCTATATTTCTGAGATCAGGTATTATGTACACTATTTACATTATTCGGACTATTGTCCCCATATCTCAATAAAGGGTTCGGTTCGACATTCCTACCACCTGAAGAAGGCCGGAGCGTACATCGGCCGATACGTTGTAATAAATATGGCGAAAAAGATGAAGACAATAGTCCGAATAATGTAAATAGTGTAAAAAGCATACGTTCATATATATTACACACACACACACACGCACGCACACACACACACATATATATGTTGGTATATATATATATATATATATATATATATACACAGTAAAAATCAGCTACAGCTGCACCGAGAACATGGCACAAATAATAAAAAAGCACAACAGGAAAATTATCAACAAACCACACGAACAAATTAAACCCACGTGCAACTGCAGAATAAAGAACGAATGTCCCTTAAACGGAAATTGTTTACAAAACAACGTAATATACCAAACCACGATAAAATCACCAGATAATGAAGAAAAAGTATACATAGGAGTAACTGAAGGACCCTGGAAACAAAGAAATTATACACACAAAACATCTTTCACGAATAGTAAATATGCGAACAGTACAATGCTTTCTAAGTATATCTGGGAAATTAAAAACAAAACCCACATCACACCAAAAATATCTTGAAAAATAAGGAAAAGATCACCAGCCTACAACAACCAATTAAAAACTTGCAAACTTTGCTTGGAGGAAAAAATAGCTATCATTACTTTCCCAGATCAAAATAAATTATTAAATAAAAGATCCGAGCTAATCTCAAAATGCAGACATGAAAACATATCTTTACTACGTTACTTAAAAATTGAAAACGGAAAAAATAAAATAAAAACAAATAAATAAACAAGTAAACAAAATAACAATAAAATAAGCAAAATTAATTAATCCAAACAAATTACCAAATCACACCTGTTAGAATAGACGAAATAGAATAATAATAATAATAATCATAATAACAAAAAAAAAACAAAAAAACAACGAACCCAAATAAATAAAGTAAATAATAAACAAAGTAGCAAACCATTATGACCAAAATATTAGTTAGACTAAACAATCAAACCAAAAAATCGGACGAAAATCATAGCTATAACTATTATATAACGAGAAAAAATAAAAAAAAAAAAAATACATATGTAAATACTACGTTACTTAAAAATCGAAAACAGAAAAGAGAAAATATAGAAGTAAAATAAATTGACCTAAATTCATCCAGGTAAATAAATAAACTAACCAATCCCGATAAAGTTACCGTTAGAAAAAACAAATAAAGATAATCAACCCAAATAAACACAAATTAAAAACTGTTTCTGCCAAAATAATAGTTAGAATAAAACTACAACAACCAACCCCCAAACGAAACAAATAGCTTTAATTAAATTCTCAAACCAAAACAAAACTATTAAATAAGTGATATAAACAAATTTTTACTACGTTAATAAAAAACACCGATTAAAAATTAAATAAATAAAATAAGAAACAAAAAATAAAATTAAATAAAAACAAGCAAAATAATTTAACCCAAATAAATAAATAAACGACTTCCGGTAAAATAACCGCCATAATAGACTACCCACAATGCACCACTGACCCGTATATGTATAAATAGCCGAGAAAAATAACAGCACACGTGGCCTGACGATTGCATATAGCATGAAGCAGACTAAGTGTTGACTTCTATGTTCACTTTTATATTTATATATATATATATATATATATATATATAGATAGATAGATAGATAATCATAACAAATTATAAAAGAAATATGATATGAAAAATTATTTTTTCAATAAAAATATATAATATTTGAAATATTATTTTCTAGTGATCGCAAGATTTGACGCTTGATATACGTAAGTGTAAATTTAAAATGCAACGACCCAAAATGCCAGGATGTTATTAAAGGAAAATTTTGTTTGAGATTTTGACAACATTTACTTTGGGATGTTGGTCAAGACGATTGATCAGAAGAATAACTTCGATAAGACTTTGCAAAAACCTTGTTAGAGGAATTCAATAAAAACTATCTATCTATCTATCTATCTATCTATCTAATAATAATAGTAATAATAATAATAATAATAATAAGGAAGAAGAGGAAGAGAAAGTGGATGAGAACTCTGAAATTGATTGAAATTTCCTATTTGTTCTTTAACTTATCGATTGAATTCCGATCCATATTTGATGCCAGCTCAATATATATATATATATATATATATATATATATATATATATATATATATATATATAAATGTGTGTGTGTGTTTGTATGTGTGCACGCATGTGCGTGTATACTAAACCTTATCAAATTTTAGGTGAAGAGTGTTCATTATTGGAAATAGAGAGTTTATTAATATAGTCAGTGCGCACAAAGGAATCAATTTTGCATGGTGATATTGTTCTGAATACCATATTGGAGCGTAAAACCAGCAGTTACCATGTAGTGTTGATTTTATGTACACCCCCTATATATATATATATATATATATATATATATATATATATATATATATATATATGTAAATTACTTTTGTCAATTCGTTTCCCTGTTTCCGTCATCTTTGAATCGTCTTCTTTTTGCTATTTGTGTTGTTCTCCACATTAAGTGGGATAAAACATTATAAATAATCTTAATGAAAAAATGAGCTGTTTAATGCTTTTAAAAATGCTGTTAAAAATGTGCTGCTTTATCTCAAGCAAACCCTTGATTCAGCCGAACATCATCAAACATATCTATGAAGGATCCTTAGTTTCACAATATCTGTGTTTAATTTTTTTTATAGACGCACATATAAATAAATCCATTTAACCACCTTTTCTTTATATCTTTTTATATCTCCTAAGCTTTATGCACTGCAGACCAAAACAAAATGGTTGCAACTAAGAGTATTAAGTTAGTGTTGCACCAATCCACTAAGCACTAACTGTTTGCTTATCTCCTTTAAAAATCAAATGTGGGAATGCTAGTTTCAAACTCATATAGAAAAATGACCAATGATACAAATGATGAGGTATTATTTACATTATTTACATTATTCGGACTATTGTCCTCATCTTTGTTGGCATATTTATTACAACGTTTTACGCTTCGGCCTTCTTCAGGTGGTTGGAATGTCGAACTGAACCCTTTATTTCGTTCGCTGGGGTAGACTGTTCTAGTTCCACGTGCCATGTCTAATGGATGTCAGTTATCTCCTGTTAATTTCCCTCTCAAAATTCTCGACTGCTTTAACCAGGTATTGAACTCACACTCTTTGGATCCTGTCACCGATTTTACTAATGATGTGTGTCCTTGAGGCCGAAACGTTGTAATAAATATGGCGACAAAGATGAGGACAATAGTCCGAATAATGTAAATAATGTGTACAAATGGTCTGCAATATTGGCTTGTTTCCTTTAACCAAACTTGTAAGAATATATATATATATATATATATATATATATATATATATATATAATTTCTGGCAGCAATTATTTCTCCAGTGTACTCGTCTGATATGATGACTCACCAATCCCTTTTGCTGGTGTCCGCTCAGATGCATTTGTGTTTCCGCCATCTTTGAATCACTCTTCTCCTGTCATGTTTTGTTGTTTTCTCTAAGTGGGATAAAACATTATCATAATCTTAATGAAATAATGAGCTGCTTAATGTTGTTAAAAATGCCGTTAAAATGCTCTTAAAAATGAGCTGCTTTTTAATGCCCTAGCTACATACGCCATGTATCTTTCTCATTGGACAAAATACCTATTTCTGATTGATGGAGCAACAGTTAACCACTTCCAGTTATAAGTTTGTAGCAGTTCAATACCAGAAGCACAATGCTTTGTGGGATACATTTTTTAAATTATGGCTTATGAGTTTAGTGCTAACTTTATTGTGCTGTCGACTAATGAGATGATATGATTGATTGTCTATATATTCATCTGACAATATATAAACATGTGAAAGAGTGAAGTAGAAAATAAATAAAACTGAAAAACATTGAAGGATTCATAAAAAACAAGTGAATCAATCTCACGCTTTTCCTATGAATTGTTAGATGATAAAAATAAATTTACATTTTATTCAAGGTCGCAACCGAACTCGTATGAAAATATTTTCTTTTGTATTCTATATATTTGGTCACTATATTTTCCACATCCTAGAATTAACAATACCATTTTGAGAAGAGTGATTGATTAACATTACAAGTATTATTTAGCTAATTATTTCACTTATTTTTAACTTGAATTTATTATCATATTCCATTTGATTCCTTCTTTAAATATCGTCTTCCTCAAGCAAACCCTTGATTCAGCCAAACAACATCAAACATATCGATGAAGGGCCTTAATTTCCAATAATTATTTTACATAAAAATGATTGGTGTAACTTTTCCCAATATCTGTGTTTAATATTTTTATGGACGTACATATAGATAAATCTATATAATCACCTTTTTTGAGATGCTAATTTCAACCTCAAATCGAAAAATGACCAATGATGCTAATGACATATATAAGCAACTATTTAACCAAAATAAGTAGGAGACGAAATCTTTACTAATCTGATTCACGTTTACTAGGCTGATCACCTAGAGAAGATCTACCCTGTTATTGTATAAATGGTCTGCAATACTGACTTGCTGATCATCACTCTGTTGAGAGGCATCAGCTTCATTCTTTTATAAATGTATCATTTTGCGTTGGTATTGTTATATAACTTAACGTGCATCACTTATAGGCTCGGACTCTGTGCCAAAGTGGGCGAATCCTTCGTTCAGAATGCCAGCCCCATCTCTGGATCAGAGACAGGCATTCGTTTCAGATTGACTATCGTGGCTGAACGATCGTTCCTGTAATGGCGTGCAGTCGATCAGGCTGAAGCGAGCTGTTGATAAAATAGCCACAATAAATTAACAGAGTGTGACATGAACTAGGGAAGATGAATGTCGGGCAGGAATAGCGGGCGGGGGTCGAAAAAGCATCTTTCTGAACTCAAGAGAGGAGAGCCGTTAAAGTCGCTTTTGCTTGGCATATCATTCTCTTTTCGAGCAGATCCTTGGTTAAGCCGAACGGAATAAATCAAATTAAAATGCAGCTGATAATAATTTTACTGTCGATATTACTTCAAGGAAATCACTGGAAAATCTGTCTGGGTTATTATTTCAACTAATATGAACTTGTAGCCGCTATTATGACTACATCTTATGCCAAAACCCACCGAAGAGCAATGGTTATAGCTATAAATTGGGTAAGAATTTTCGCAAATTTCATCTCTAACAAGATAATTTTCAGCTAAATATTACAATTATTGCTATTATGATTAACAGTTTTATGTTCGATATATACAAAGAATTCATGGGAATATTCAGCCGTTAACGAAAAAAATAGCCTGACTAGGATAATGCTACCTTATTTCTTTTCAAACCTGGGTTGGTGCTTCTTATATATATATATATATATATATATATATATATATATAGAGAGAGAGAGAGAGAGAGAGAGAGATTCTTAATAAAATCCAAAGAATCTGAAATATTATTGGTCCTGACCTGGCATCTCGGCTTCAGTCGCTTTCCAACCGCCGTAACGTAGCTTCTCTGTGTCTTTTCTATAAATACTTGGTAATTGTTCTGATGAGCTTTTATCTTTGGTACCTAGATTTATGAATGTAAACGCGGTATTAGATTGAAGGGAAGGTCGCATCAATTTATTCTTGAAATAGCTAAATGTAACCTTAAGTTCTATGTTAATAGTTTTTTTCTATCGCACTTCTCTCTTGTGGAACTCTCTTCCGTCTTCTTCCTCTCCATTTAAATTAAATGACAATCGTTATGTTCTAGCTTCTTAATTCTTTTAATGTCCCCTCTCCTCAGTAGTTTCTCACAGCACCCTCTTGCATCCTAGTGGCTTTATTGCCTTACTTTGGTTGAAATGATGAAAAACTCACCTCATACACTTATCCCATCATTCATCATCACTTTTAATAGTCGAGTAAGTCTTTTTCAAGATCGCCATCATCTGCCTCATCACGTTTTACTTAATACATAGTCGGCATTTCAACGACAATTTTAGTTTTGGAAAAAGCCAGTGGGGGGGTCTAACGGAGGCATGAGGTTGGACTGTTATGCCTGGGTGAGGCATGGTCAAGACATTCATTAAAGAGACGAGACAAATCTATTTACTCGGTCATTGTGAATGTGACAGTCATAGAGTAAACAAATCCACTGTATTGCATCTAACTGTTGATAGCGTATAATACAATGAGAGAGCTTATCTCTTCTCATCTGCGCAGTCAGGTTCCCCTCTAATGGATTGCTTAGTTACATCAAGATCGCTCAAATGGTCATCTCGAGTTATTCAAAATGGCTACATAACTACAGACCATGTACGTTTTAATGCGTGCTCCTGTAAAATAACCGAACGAATTGGGTTGTTTCTCACTCTCTCAACTCCTTAGAATCCACCTCCACAAAAAATGGCAATCTAGAGGAAAACGACAATTTTTAATAGCATTGCTCATTCACTAAATGAGGATATGTAGGATATATAACGATTCACCCTAGACATGAAGACGTTAAAATCATAATGATCCCGGGGTAGAAATTGTCTGAGTGGACCTTCTTTATTAAAGAGGAATACAAGAGATGGGTCGTCTTTGTGTACATGTCGGGTTTTACATTCGAACGTGTGAATTGGTGAAACTAAGAAATGTTGTTCGACTGAACATTTGCCATGGAAATAGCGATTGAGAAGCGAGAGGCTAGCGAGGTTTGTTCTCTGAGAGACTGTTTATTGAGTGAAAAATAATTCATTATCGGCAATGATGCGTAAACGCTTTTGAATTCTTTCAAGGCTGGAAAGTGAGGATTGGCCAGCGTCAGCCCCAGATATGGCGGCAATGAACCATATTTGGTTTGTTATCTGACTCTTTATGCATAGGGTATGTGGAGTCATGTGAAAACTGGACACTCTTTGAAAAGGTTCAGCCATCATAAAATGAAATGACTATGTTTATCGCTGCAAATAAAAAGATATGCTCCTTATTGATCAAAGTTTGCTTATCGTATTAATAAGGTTAGCGATTCCTGTAGCTTTGCGTGAATAAAATGTTATACATTTCCTCTCTCGTTAATTTTGACTGCCAATAAAAAAAAGCAAATGTTTTGTCTGCCTATAAAGAACAAATGTTTTGTCTGCCTATAAAAAAAAACAAATGTTTTGTCTGCCAATAAATCAAATGTTTTCTCTGTTTATAAAAACAAATTTTTCGTCTGCCTATAAAAAAAACAAATGTTTTCTTGTGAAAATGAAATGAGGTAAATTTCACCAAATATTTACAACAGCCATCAGGAGAAACTATAAACATTTCGAAAGTCATTGATAGTAAATTTATTTCTCAGTTGGTGGTGGAAGTGTACGATTCCCTGTCAATGTTCGAAATCAATCAACTGATTAGCTAAAGGATTCTTTGTAGGTTGAACATGGAAGACAATGTGAAACAGTAATATTGGAAGAATAATCGATAAATTCGAATTGGTTCCGCCCCTGTTCAATGGATAAGACATCTGTTGTCGCTTATCGGCGGCATCGCCCTGTGTTGGAATCCAGATGAAAAAATGAATTTGCAATGTTAACTTAGCGATAATACTAAAAATCACGTGAAGACGTGAAAACGCGATATCTGAAAATGAAGAAATGGATATATCACAAAAAATGATAAAATGATTCATTATCTAGAAAGAATTATTTAACCTTTGTTATTTTCATTGACAATGATTCATTATCGAGAAAAGATTATTTCTTTGTTGAGAAAACAAAAAGTAGTGACAAGATATTTTCCGTGAATTTCATTACTTTTAAATGGTCAGTGAAATAAATTAAATAATTTTTACAAGCAATAAGAAGCTGATCAAATCTCAAACACTTTTCGAATATACTTAACATGGTTTAAACCTGGGGCTAGGAGATTTCCAATCAACTTCGTATTAAACTCAATGAATATATCATTCCATCTACCGTCATGAAATAGGATTAGCTTGATCCTATTTCATGACGGGATTGGATTTTAAATTTTAGAATACACAAGTTAACCGAAATGTAGGTTAGAATGATAGAAAACCATTATAGAAAACTATTAGGATTATAGGAAAACATTATAGAAAATATTAGGATTATAGGAAAACATTATAGAAAATATTAGGATTATAGGAAAACATTATAGAAAACTATTAGGATTATAGGAAAACATTATAGAAAACTATTAGGATTATAGGAAAACATTATAGAAAATATTAGGATTATAGGAAAACATTATAGAAAACTATTAGGATTATAGAAAACCAGACAAAAATCTTTGCTGAATGAATATTGATGCTACGAATTTGTGATTAAAATGTTTCGCTAAAATGTGTTTTAATTCTTAGCACCATTCTAAATATTGAAAAATAATTAAATATCTGTTATCGATTTAATAAATAAAAGTTCATCATAATTCTAATTTTTTCTTCATTTTTATTGACGCTCTTATCTAAATTGGTATATCTGAAAATTCACAAATAAAATAAAATTCAAATTCAAGATTTAAAAACGTACAGTGTTTCTATTATTTACTGCCCAAAATAAATTGAAGCAAATTAGATCTGATTTACAAGCTCTTTCGTTATAAAGCTGACGAACAAACTTTTGATTTAATTTATGGACGTCAATAATTATTAAACATTGACATCATAAGATGTCATAAAAGAAACATTTGCCTCACTAGAAATGACGATCGTCATCAACAGAATCTATAACAGAGGGCGATGAAAAGTTTACAGCACCCCAATATAAAACAAAATATCCTTTTGTCAAATTTAAGTAACTGCTAGTATTCATCTGAAATGAGTCATGCATGTCAGTTTCCTTTCTATTTGAATTTCTGAGATGAGGAGTCATTATTCCCATGCGCACTATTGTCTTCATCTTTGTTGTTGTTACCACAACAATTCGGCCGTTGCGCTCTCCGACCTTCGTCAGGTGTATGTCGATCCGGGAAACCTACAGGTAATTCCGCACTGAGCAGTCTTAAAAATAAGAACTGAAACTTTATATTTACTCTATGGGGAGGGGAGAATGTTTTCGCTCCACTAATCATGTTTAGGGATGTCTTACCTGGTTCTTATATTTAGTACGGCTAAGTTAGGAATTTCCTGTCGGTTACACGAGTCGATATACATGCAAAGGTCGAAATAACGAAAATAATCCTAATGTGAATAGTATAAATAATCATAAAATTTAGTCTTTTACCAAAATGTTTGCACTAGTTACCTTCTACCTAAAATGTCAAAGCTGGTTGATGGTGGTTTTTATTTGTGAAATAGTACTTCGTAAATGTAATTTTAAGTAAATATAAAAATAAATGAACACACACACACACACACACACATATATATATATATGTATGTACATATGTATATATATATATATATATATATAAAAATATATATATATGTATGTATGTATGTACATATATATATATATATATATATATATATTATGATATTATATCGAAAACATGTCAAAATCGCTACACAATTGTAGTCGTGTTTCGATGCGTATCAATGCATCTCATCAGGCGATTGTAAAATTACTGGGGAGTGAACGATTTATTTAGATTCCGTTATCTATCCCGCATATTTTCATATTATGCACTTGATACTTCCTCTTTTTTGGCCTTACTGCGCCCCCCTAAGCAACCCCTTTGGCCTTGTGCAGTTCTCCAGCTTAGTAATCTAAATAAATCCTTCACTCGCCAGTAATTTGCAATCGCCTGATGAGATGCATTGATACGCATCGAAACACGACTGCAATTGTATAGCGATTTTGACGTTATCGATGTAATATCCTAAAATAATGTTGCTCTGCTTTGCATTTAGCCTTCTTTTAATTTTAATGTTACGAACGTTGGAATTATACTCTGAGTGTTGACTTCAATGTACTCTGTTCGTTCTCATCTTACCTAATGATCCGAAATCCTTTAAAAGGGATTTTTTTTTTAAATAAATTATTGTAATGGTACCTTAAAGTGGTCTGTTTTTCATTAAATAAATATATATATATATATATATATATATATATATATATATATATATATATATATATATATAGGGAACATTGAAGTCAAGACACAGAGGCCTCTGAATGTTAACTTCAACGTTTACTTTTATATTTACATACGCTCTATCTCTGATACTGACCACTTCATCCTATAAATATAGTACACCTTAAAACTATATATATATATATATATATATATATATATATATATATATCGTTTGCGTTTTAATTCTGGTTTAAGGCATTCGGATGTCTAGTCGTACTGAGGACCTGTGATACAGTAAAACAGTACTGTCTGCGAATGACATATATATATATATATATATATATATATATATATATATATATATATACCGAATGCTTTGCCCGATATATTGCCGTATGTTACATCCCATAATGTTTGATTTTTTTTCAGGGATTTTTATATTGCTGCAATTTGTCAAATTCTCGCATTCGTGCGCCAAAGATTCGTGCTTTACGTAAAGAGAACTGAACTAAGAATTTACTATGACGAACTGATATGCGAGAAAACTAACACTGAATATTTTCACTATTTCTATGAATTCGGTGTTTATTTCAGCTAGAATAATTTATTTTGTATTTTTTAGGAAGTTAATCTGACAACTGAGCGATATTGTTTTGTTTATTTTTTTTCACAGGCACAATAGTCGGAAATTGTCTTCGGATTGAGTTATAAATTTTATTAGGAAATACGTAATGGATTTTCCGAACGTTCGTTCAAAAAGAAATCAATAAAAAAAAGAAAGAATCAGAGAAATAAAAGCTGATTTTCTTGGTGAAAATGTTTGTCTCCCATTATGAAAGAAAAGGAAGAAAATTTATAAATTCAGATGCCACATTCACTCATATCCGAGAGTGCTTGTACATTAGGGCGGTTAGATATTCCCACTTTTGTGTTTGCTCAACACCCAGAGCCGGACTTGTGGTTTATTCTGCAACGATGCTCAACGGACCTTCGTTATAGTTACTTGGAGATTACGCTTTATCTAGTCCGACCAACATTCTGAACAAGTCCAACACGCTCAAACACTCGGTCACGATGGCTTGTGACTTTGTTCTAGCACAACCGTCATTCATAGTATGGTTTTCAGGCACTTTCCACGCTGGGATTTCCACGCCTCCTCTAGAAAAATTAAGAAGTCACCTTCCTGAAGAGATTTCTTCTCATAGTCAGAAAGCGAATGTTCTAAACACTCGGCCACGTGTCGATATAAATTCACAAAAATGAAAGAATAAAAAAAAAAGGAAATAGTAAGCGGGAAAGTCAAGAATGAAAAATGAAATAAGGAATTTATACGAAATTTAAGAAAAAATGCCTAAAAAAGCAGATGATTCTAAATTTAAGACACACTGAAAACAACAATTCCTCTCTGATCACTTGAATTAAGGAACACTGACTCCGATAAAGAATTAGCGAGATGTGATCCCAAGTGCAGGAGCTCATCGACATTTTTTCATTGTTTCTTTGCGAAGATTGTCTAACGTAAAATTTGCTTTGTAGAATTGTAGATCGATATAGAAGACCACGATTCCAAAAATCTGAATCTGCAATCTTTAGTCGCATTTGCACACGTTAAGCACAAATCTCCTCTCATTTCCAAACGCTATCTTTGGTAATACCAGACGGAACTTTACGATCTTCATGATAGATGTAGAGCCGGAGTCTCATTCCTTAGTTTCACTAGACCAGATTTTGATAAGGGGAAATTCCAAACATTATATATCAAACATATTCTCATACTATGCACTTGATCCTCCCTCTTTTCTGCCCTTACAGCGCCCCTCATTAAGCACCACCCTTGGCCTTGTGCGGTTCACCGGCTTAGCATTGGATGTACAATAATAATAATAATAATAATTACTGAAATTAAATCGTGGCGAGATGAAGAAAACAATGAAGATATTGGGTAAAGAACTAAAAGCAGAAAAAGTGTCCAAGAAAAAATAAGGGAATATAAGGAAAAACATATGAGAAGCAATAAGTAATGTCAATGTTGATTTTGGAGGTAACAGCTTCTAATGCCTTATACCTGAGCTCTGAACGAGTAAAGTAATAACTCACCCACTTCTCAACAAGCTATTAATTATGGTTGTTCCCATGTCGACCCTGACCCAGGGTGGTAGTACCTGTCAGGGTCAGAGCTATGGGGAAATAGTGAATTCCAAAGCAAAACACGATGGGAGTATATAAGTAGATTTTTATAGTAAAAATGCCAACAATAGATTCCTATATAAAAATAAAAGACCAACTGTACTTATTTGTATTAAAATGACCAATAATACATTTTATCTCTGGTTGAAGGCATACAGTTGCGTTCAAAATATTTCGATTTCAGCATTAAATGACCCATAGAGGTGTTGATAAGCCGTTAAGCAAAGTCAACAAAACAACCAATTAAGCACGCACTTCTCATTCAAATAATGTGATAGGCCAGTGACAGATAATTTTGTCAAAATGTCTTGCAATGAAACAGTGATGTGGGTTTCTGAGTTTGGTCATCTACGTATCTAATTTTGTTAACATTATGTCCGCCTCCCCACCGCCCCCCATAAAGAAAGAAAGAAAGAAAGAAAGAAAGAAAGAAAGAAAAAGATCCTCTAGTTCTTTTCCCTTCTCCTCTTTAAGTAGATCAAATAAATCAGGGGAAAAAACTTAGTCTAGTTCTAATCATTTTTTTAAAATTGTTCACCTAAGAGTTACTAAATTTAAACTGTTACTGAATGAGATTGTTTTATGGGTGTAGGGATTTTATATGATGAGGATATGTAGGATAGTTAGAGGTTGACCTGAGCCTAGGCTTGAAGAGGATAGGATTGTCATGATCGAAGAACCATCCTGTTGCAAGTCTTTTGGAAGAGGCTGTTGGATAAAAAACTGTCCGAAAGAAAATCACTTTTTATCAATGAAATACGAGGGGAATTTTGATGGCTTACCCCCGTGTAAGCATCCGATATGGCGGGCTATGAAATGTAGAACATTTCCCATGAAAATATGGATGGTGTAGTCATGGGACTGTAACGTTATGTCTGCAGGAGAGACATTGAAGGTGGAAAATTAAATCATCATCTACAAGGCCGCGTAAACACTTTTGAACAATGTCGAAGCGGGTAAAAGTGGATTGGTCTATTGTAGCTCAAGTCCCTTTTCTGTATTTTTGTCTTCACCGAATTTGTTCTCCATTTACAGGCATTTCTACCGTGATGATAATTACTATAAACAAAGGAACTTTACTTACACCGATTAACTTTATCTGGTACATGATTACAAGTGTTGAGCGCTCAATGAGAATCAAAATCACTGAAGTCGCCATGAACAGATAGATTAATTCTCTGGCGGGAAGACCATTTTGAAGTCAGAAAATAAACGCAGAACCAAAACATAAATCGAGAATAAAAAAAGATGTCGGAAATGAAAATATAATTGAAGAGAAACGAAATGATGACATATGAAGAAAAAAAGAAATTTATTTTTAAAAAATGAATGACATGAAAGAAATTGTCTGTTAATTTCTATGATTCAAGGTCCTCGTCTATCAAGGTTACTTGAAATGGAATTATAAATAAATAAATATTTGGAGAAAAAATAAAAGAGAATAAAAGAAAGAATCTTGATAGGATTTCATCGCCACAACTGGAAAATTCGGTAGACATGCAATCGCCGAAAAGATCAGAAATGGAATTTTTCAAATCCTCAAACTTTTGAGAGAAGATATTTTTATTTCTTCAAACTCTTCATCTATCTTCATCCTTTTCATACACAAATATTTCTGGTCTTTTATTTGTAAGATGAAGAATATAGAAGCGCATAAAAATTGAAATGTCTATGGCTTTTTCTTTCTTTTTATGACGTTACACTTTATCTGGGTGCATATTACATGAATTATATACAATTTCAACATCACCTAACTTTTCACACACTTACACGTTTACATTTCTATATTTCTGATATAAGGTATTATGTACACTATTTACATTATTCGGACTATTGTCCTCATCTTGGTCGGCATATTTATTCAGTTCGATATTCCAACCACCAAAAGAAGGCCGTATGTATGTATGTATGTATGTATAAATGCTAACATATATTAAAAAAAAATTGGTAAAGCTTCCAAATGCAAGACAACCAATATTATTCCTGCCAAACTAATGAACATGAAATGAATTTAGATATAATAATTTTGGCATTGTTGGTCCCTGATCAAGTATTTACCGAAAGGTTCAATACAAAAAATAAATATGAGCACCAAATGTTGTTTATTCAAATCATATATATATATATATATATACATATATATATATATATATATATATTGGAAGTGCTATCTGATGATCTGGCGTCCTTTAAAAGGGCTCTGGTGAAATAAATTATTATAATGAAACCTTAAAGTGGTCTGTTTTACTTTATATATATATATATATATATATATATATATATATATATATATATATATGCACTTGTAGATAGCACGATGGTATAAAACAGATTTATATAAATTTCTAAAAGATCCAAAAAGTTATAATCATGAAAAAGGAATAAAATGAAACACCACCAACAAAATAACTCTTAATCAAGAAACTGATTAATATACATATGTGTTCATTCTTCATAATGTCTCAAATGACTTGACATACGTCATCAGCACGATCAAAACATGATAAAATTTCTAAATTTCTAAACATTCCACGCCAGGGTGAAAAAAAATTGACTTGCGATAATATTTGAATTCATGTTCTTGAAAATAACCATTGATGGTTGAAAGAGATAGGACATATATGCATACAAGCAAAAATACATGCACAAACACACACACACACGGTCTTTTCCGTGCGCACACGCACACATATGCATATATATTGAGATATGCAGATTGTTACAAATGTACACATAACTGTACAAGATGATGCCAGCTGGAATAAGTACCAATTCCTTGCATTATTACAGAATTAGCTTTACTATCATCACTCTACAGCGGCTGTAATCTCTTGAGAGTTTAATCACTGATATATATATATATATATATATATATATATATATTTGTTGCTCCTATACACACACACATATGTATATATATATATAAATAAATATAAAAGTGAACATTGAAGTGAATACTCAGAGGCGACAGACTATTTTATGCTAAATGCAATAATCAGGCCACATGCGTCGTGTTTTTTCTCGAATATTTATATATATGGGTCAGTGGTGCATTGTGGATAGCCTATTGCATTGTGGGTAGACTATTCTAACGGTTATTTTTAGGTTTGTTAATTTGTTTACTATTTATTTGGATTAATTTATTTATTTGAATTTGCTTTACTATTTTTATGTATTCTTTTCATTATATATATATATATATATATATATATATATATATGGGTGTGTGTTACTTTTTATTTTTGTAAGTGTATTTATGAGTGTATATAAATATATGTATATAGATATACCTTGTATATTTGCATATATGAGTGTGTGTATGCATATGTATGCATGTGTGTATGGTTATATGTATATTTGTTTGTGTCCACATATGTGTATGTCTATGTTTATATATGTATATATTTATATGTATGCATGAATCTATGTGTATATATATATATATGTACACATATATATGTATATGTATGTATGTGCGAGTATGTATATATATATGTAGGCGTGTATGTGTGTATATACATTTTTGTGCATATAAATAGTAGGTCCTTAGTAGATTTAATATTTTCATGTGTTTATGTTAAATTTGAAACCTGTAGAAGATATTACTTGCTTTCTCCAATTATTCTTGATTACATATCATTTCCCTTATAAATGCCCTCGTTTTGAGTTTGCCTCCGCCATCCTCCCTTTTTCCACTCTCTCATCTTTTCTTTTCTTTAAGGTTAGTAATGCAAAGCAGACGAACAATTTTCACATATACATCGGCTGTATGAATTGGCTGGATTTGAAGTTTAGATCATATGGTTTTTTTTATTGTGCGTAGTGTCACCACAAATGTATCCACACGTTTCCGGTGTCTGTTTTTTCATTTTAATTTTAGGTCAACGAATCGGTAGTGATTTATGCATCTGAAAATAATTCATATTTATCTGTATCTCACTCATTTAAACCATTATTTAACTCCTCTCTATAAAACTTCTCTCTGTTAAATTTGAATCCCCACCTTCAGCTTTAGGTCTTTCCTGTTCTTCTGTCTTCTATTACACCTCTCTCTAGAGCTTTCATACCATTTCCTTCTCACACTTTACTGCTCTTCTTTCTTCCGTTACTCTATCTTCTCTCTAGAGCTTTCATACATTTCCCTCTCACCCTTGTTTCCCACTCCCACACATACACTCTCACTAAAATTTTGTTTTTTATATCCGGTGTTATATTTTCCGATTTCTTTTTGAATTTGTCGGTCTGATGAATTGGATCGTGATTATGATTCCAGTGTAATAAATTATAACCATGGAATATTAGTGTTTGAGCGGTATATATATATATATATATATATATATATATATATATATATATATATATATATACACACCGCATTTTCTGCGATGTAAAGCGCACTTCTTTTAAAAACGAAATTCTTCTCTATAATTTACCTTTGAATATTATTTATTTGTCCAATGATAAATGTTTATTATTCAAAGTTACACAATATCTGATGGCAAATCCTGTACACCTTAATTAATGCAGGATAAATTCAAATAATTTCAAGTACTTTGGGAAATTCTCTCCCCTATTTTCATCTATAAATAAACTAGTTTATCCTATAGATTAACGTTTTACTTATCCATAGGGCAAACAGAGCATGAGTGGGACTGTCAAATTTCCAGTGACTATGTTACAAAAAAAATATTGATTAACCCGTGTACACGTCAAACAGCAAGAAAAGGGATTTTTGGATTTTTTAAGCACTTTTCATTAAAATAAGAGCACACCGATTTGACTAAGTTATTTTTATCGAGTGTATTTAACAATTGTATATAAGAAATCAAGTCGATAGTTTAACTTATGCTTTATTCTATTATCATCATCAGTTTAGTTACGGGTCTTGTCGTAGCAACGATGCGATACAGAACACCTGGCCAACTCTTTTTGCAAGTCTCAGTGGCGTGCCAATATTTGGGATGAAAGGTAGAGATGTATTCATTTATGCGTGGCGTGTATTGGGCTAGTACACCGAGCGGAGACCATCCCTCTCCAGGTCAAACCACAGCCGTTATTGTTTGTTTCGAAGTCTCACCTTGAACCTATACAGTTGGCCGTGGATTTAATCATGGTCATTAGCTTCACTTTCGGCAGCTCTCCGTCCAGCGATGCCTTATCATCAACGGCCTGGATCCAGCAGATCAGTCCCATGTGCAGATTTTAACCTGTAGCCGGCCGAAAGTCCCTGTAGTTGCCATCTCTCGGCTGAAGTTATCACTTATAAGAACATTGGAACCACTACATATTGATCTTGCATCGTCTTAACCAACGCAATACCGGAATTGATAGATGGAATAAAAAATACGTTTTATGAACTGGAGAGCTTATAAAATCTCTTTTTATCGGAAGTTTGATTAAACACTATGAATAATATCTGGCTGATAACCCATTTTGAAAAATATAAACTTTGTCTTTTTATAAAATAATTACGTAGTTACATCAATAAGACCATGCTTAATGAAAATAATATAATTTATCTTAAAAACAATTATTTATTTTTGACAATTTAATACTTACGCATGTCTGATATGTATATCAATATGTTTTTTAGATTTTCTGGTTAAAGACAACTTCAAAAAAACTTACTGGTTCACTGGACTTGAAGCAAGAATGATATCTTGATCTTATGATCACAAATCATATATAGATGAAAGCAGTGACCGCAAAAATATCTCTTCGTAAACGCTATTGCAGAATGTCGAAAGGTCAGATGATAAGTGAAACCGAACGAATATTTTCAAGAACTTAAAAACGTCGAAATCCTGAATCATGATTCCTTAATGCTGATTGATTGGATATCCTCTTTCATAAAAACCATACAAATGTCAAGTAGACCAACAAAAAAAAGTAATAAGTTGCAGAAATTAGATTTTCTCATCTGATCAAAAGAAAATATCATTTGACTTATTGACGTGGATATTCATACAGACTTATACTTCTAAGTTAACAAGTTTTACAAGCTACGCATTATATTATACAATTGTCAATGTTGTTTCGTCCCTTCTTTCTTTTCTTTAATACAGGTGTAAAGCCTGTGATTTGACCTTTGCTTTTAATCTGAACAACCTTTGATCAAATTGTTTTATTCAGATTTATTATTTGATCCTGCATTTTTAAGTAAAATCTGAAATGCGTAATAAATATAAACGCCTGTGTTGTTACGTCATTATTGTGAAATCGAAGCCGGTTATGCCCTTTCATCGACGGCTTCTCGTAATCTGAACCTCACAGAAATATTGAGGCAAAACTATACAAATGAAATGACAAGCTCTCCCAACTACGCACTCACACACATGCACACGCACAACGGATGCCAATATGAGTGCGGTACAAGATATGTAAATAAAGCAAGAGAAAAAAGACTAACGTTTAATAAGATAAAAAAAGTTAGGAAGGCTGCTTGGACTTAATAAAAATAGTGTCATGAAAATATCAGAAGGAGAATTAAGATTGATATCTGAATAACACGGAAAACATGTTCTCACAGTACGTCACGGCACATTGGTAGTTTTTAATCAGGTGCTCTGCAATTACAGATCCGGATGATACAACACACTTTTGCAAATTATTTGGAAGCTAATCTCTTTTAATGAAGGCCAGAACATACTACAACATTCTCATCACAGAAATTTTTAGTTATCCTACCTACATAGTCCGCATCTCACTGACATTTAAAAGAATGTATAATGAAACTCGTTTTGAAGATAAGTAGGTTGTCCTTAAAAACAGAAAAAAGATTTTGTTTCTCTTGAATTGCTGGGGAGAGACGAAACAACTTGAGTCCTGTATATGAATATAAGTAACTGTTGTCGAAGACATAAAGGACAACCACGGCTTCAATGTCTCCTGTGTAACCTGGTGAGAATGGATGGGATTGTCAAGGAATTCTTAAATGAAGATATTTTGCCTTCATCATCAGGCTTTCTACTTGAGCTCAATCGACCATACCTGTCATTGTTGTTAAATGCGTAACCATTTCAATTCCGAAATGGTAAAAAATCTATTTCCTGCTATTTTTTTAAATCCTCCCAGAAGAATTTGATAAGACATTCGATAAGATTAAAATTAATAATATCCAAAGGCTTTCGAACTAAGCCTTTATATATTTAATTTTAATCTTATCAAATATTTGCTTATTGCTGGAGTTTGCGGATAATCTAACTTGAACTATTTTATGTAAATTATCTAAAATTTTGTGATTGTGATTGTGGTTCGATTCTTGCTGACGATGGTTAGAAAGATCTTTTCTATATAGTTTATAATAACCATTATTCAGGTCTAAGGTTAAATAGAGAAAGTTGATCACTTTTACATTGGTCGTAATGGTAATATTTAGTTCGTGATCTTTAAAAAAGTACATATATATATATATATATATATATATATAATGGACATTGAAGTAGCCGCTAGGTGTTGACTTAAATCTTCACTATTTACATACACCCTATCCCTGATATTGAGCACTTTAACCCATAAATAAATCATACCTTAAAACTCCCTCTCTCTCTCTCTCCCCATATATATATATATATATATATATATATATATATCATTTTTTTTTGAAAAAATAAACAAAAAAATAAATCGAATATGACCTACGTTAAATTCAAACTAAAGAAGAAAGAAAAAAAAAGTCAATGCCTGGCTGCTGTTTGATGTCAAATCTTTGTCTTGACACATTTATAAGGTAAAAATTTTTATTTTTTTTTATTTTTTTACATACACTTTTTAATTTACAGTCGCCTAAGGTGAGGCATCGTTATATGTTGAATCACGACTGCAATTGTGGAGAGATCCTTACAGGTTTTTCTTGTAATATCCTTATATATTTATATATACATAAAATTTTGTAGTTGATAAATACAAGACCACTTTAAGAAACTGGTAAACAACTTAAAAGTTCGAAAAAAAGAAAAAAAAATGTTTAACAAATACAGAACTACTTTGGCAAATTAATATGAAACTGTTAAAAAAAAGTGCATCCTTATAAAATGTTAATAATACCAACTAATCAATGTAAGATGTTAATAATACAAATTAAAAACCTGCACATCCATATAAGATGTTAACAATACTAACTAAACATTAATACAAAGCAATATTAAATCAAAATGATTCATACAAATAGAATAGTAATATTGTTAATATATATATATATATATATATATATATATATATATATATATATATATATATATATATATATATATATATATATATATATATATATATATATATGTATATATATATATATATATATATATATATATATATATATATATATATATATATATATATATATATATATATATATATATATATATATATATATATATATATATATATATATATATATATATGTATATATATATATATATATATATATATATATATATATATATATATATATATATATATATATATAATATAGAAGTCAACACTTAGAGGCGACAATCTATTTCATGCTAGATGCAATCGTCAGGACACTCTGTGGTCTGATGGTTGCATCTAGCATGCAACAGACTATATTTTTCATACGCACACACACACACACACATATATATATATATATATATATATATATATATATATATATTTAAAACTGCTAATCTCATTGTCAACAGCAATAACGCAAGGTCCAAATTACAGAGAAACAATATTATTTAAGAATTCATGTGTCCTTTATGAATCATTGTTCTTGATCAGACCGATGTAATGTATAATCATATTGGATACACTACTACATGTCTAACAAGAAGACTCACCTTACATTCCTCTAATCATAGCTCAATTATGTCTCATTGGCCTACCAAAATCCACAACATACTCATAGACAATACATTTATAATAGCCTCATCGACATGTAAAATACGGTTCTAAAATAATGGATGCATTATTAATAATAAAAAAAGAAAAAGCCAATACTCAGTAACATCAACTAAGAACACAACCACGTTGTTCTGATTGTGATTGGAAAATAAAAAAAAAACATTGTTATGACTCTAGATACATATATAAAAAAATCCATACATTCAGTTAAAAGTAAAAAATAAAATCATTCTTGATAATGGCTAAAGGAATGGCTTAAAGCACACGAACACACAGAACAATTCAGACAATTTCTACAGAATTTATGTTCAGGAATGAAAAGAAATTATAAGAACACAAGAAAATTAAAAAAACTTAACTGCAGTAACTTGTCAGTCGTTTTTAACGAAACTTATGTCAAAGAGTAAACAGAATTATATATATATATATATATATATATATATATATATATATATATATATATGCAGGTATATTTTGTTCATAGTGCTTCACAGATATTCATAGACACCATTTTGCCAACCGCATTTTCTTACTGCGTGTTTCTGTTTCACATTTTGATAATTTGTAAAATATTTCAAACTTCTTAATGAATTCTGTATTAAAGTCAATTCAATTATTAACTGCACAACTGCCTCGAAGCCTGCAATTGGATAGAAGAATCGTAATTCTCTGATTTTAAACCAAATATTAGAAAAATGTTTAAACATTATGAAAAATCCATTCGGCTACGTATATAGGCGAAAGTCGAAAAAAAGCATGTTGCTAAAACAAACTGTCACTTCACTGAATAGATGAATGATAAGGAGAAGCTGCTTTATTTCTGATATAGAGAATATTTTCCTGGTTTGAATTGAAAAGGAAATCATTACAGCAATATTTCATGCTAAGGCCTAAGAAAGTTCCTCACTCTATTCGATTCTATGAATATTAAAAGAAGAAATATGTACTTAGCAGAGATTGGTTCATGAGATTTAAGAAAAGATTTTCTCTTCAACGTAAAGTGCAAATAAAAGTGCAGAGTTCGTATTAATGTAAAAGTTGAAGTCATTTAACAGAAACACTAGAGGCGATTAAAGAAAAGAGATGCTGACACCATACAGCAAATTTTCAATGTGTTAAATAATAGTTTAGCAGTTTATTATTTTTAGAGGAAGTGAATCTCTGCTCTCACTTCCTGAGGTTGATCATGAGATCAAATACAAGACCTAATAAGGAAGTCGATTTTGATTGGTTGAGCTAGCGTGGGAATGCTAGATAGAGAAAGTTTTTCAGGGAGTTGGTTCTTACATGTCAAGCAACGTAGACGTGTTCTCTTTCGTGTCTGAAACGACTCCCCAGTGAGAGGGAACGACCCCAACTGGATAGTTAGTACATATCGATATTAATAAAATAGTTATGTTAAAATTATCTCTGTTGGAGTGTTTTCATCTCTTTTGACTCTGGACCCAAAACTTTTCTCGACCTCGACTGAGACAGAGAGAGAGCGATAGAGTAACATTATTATCAAATTGACACCATTGACCTCCCAGCAGGAGGGGGCTATACAACAACTGTAGATGACACTGCCTTATACTAAAAGAATATGTTATCTTTGATTTAATTGCTAAAAAAAACAGAAATAAATGCTTTTTTATAAAACTGCAAAGGACATATTAATTCATGTTGGGTAATAATGCATCTAGGGACTTGACGTTGATGTCAAAGCACCTTTATCGTGTCTTCATTTCGCAAATCCTCACAAATTAGAGTCTCTTCTGCTTGTTCTCTTAAATGGGACAAGAAGACATGGATGGAAGCAAATCTTTTTTACAGCTAAATGTTTTAAGTCCACTACTGTATTGTACTGCTCAGGAGTAAATATTTAAAACAAATATTACTCTTCATTGGCAATGCACCTGATCACCCAAGATCTCTGGTTAAGATGTTCGTGTAACATCCATCATGAAGTCCATGTATGTAGGTATTAATTTCGACATTCGTAAGTCTAAAACTGTAATGGATAAAAAGTTAAATAGAAATGGGTCATGTATTTCAAATATGAAATCTTCACTACAATAACTTTCGAAGGGTTATATATATATATATATATATATATATATATATATATATATATATACATACATACATACATACACACACACACACACATCTATCTATCTATCTATAATAATAATAATATTAGCTGGTTACTCGTATTCGAAGATACCTGTCTATTAGGGCGGCTAGCCAATCCCTATTGCAGAGGCCCACTCAGGCAGATTGTTTGTGTTTATTCAACACCCACAGAGCCCATCTATGGGTTATACTGCAACAATCCTGAGCAGACCTTAGTTGCAGTTTCTGAGAGATAGCCATAATGACGTGTGGCTTCGTGCTATCACGGCTATCGACGGCCCACAAGAGTTCCATCGGCCTATTTTCACTCAAAAGGCTTGGGTCAACCCGTGGTATGGTTTTCAGGTACTTTCCAAAGTTGCTGCAAGATGTATGTATATATATTGGTAGAAATGTTGACTGTATGTGTAAGGTTCAGATAATAGTCCTCAAGTAGCAATTTTTCGCTATTTTTAAATAGTCAAAAATATATATTGCGATTATAGATTTATGTTATAAGTATCTTCGAAAATATACAAAATAAAAGCAAAACATTTTTATTATTTTAGATATCGCCGATTTATTTGCCAAAATAATATTGTCCGTAACATAACATAATAATTTGTCGTATGAGGATATTTTCGAATACATCCGGCGAGTATTTTGTCATCTGAACTAAAACTATCACCTTTCTTTCTCATAAAACATCTTTTTGTACATTTATCCAGTGCTAGAATATTTTATATTTTTATATTTTAACATAACTCTTGTTTAGTTTTATATTTCTTTTAGTTTTCTTTCAGACAATAATTCAATAATTTTTTCTATTTTACAATTTCTTGCACTGGTTGGTCGGATTCAACTACATAATTTGTCCGCCGTATGACTTTTTTACGTCTTCAAAAGCCTGCAATTTGTTACTTTGTATAAAACATTGCATTTCTAATAAACATAATAAAAAATATTGACTTCAAAAAGTTGAGTTCGTTTGTGCTTGCTGTTTTAGGAAGCAACTGTTTCATAATTCATAGTCTATCTTAAGGTATTAGTTTAATTTACTTTTATGAAATTTTAATCAGCAGGATAGCAAGTCAATGGATTCAAAGAAAATATTTATACAGCGTACAGAGGAAGTTGCTTAAAATAATGCAATTAATATATATATACCCCAAAATCTAACAATAGTATATTTTAATGCAACTTCAAGAAAATCAGCTGTTTCCATGAACTAGCAGTTGTATGTGTTAAGTAGTTTTTCAAATCTCACATTTGT
The DNA here is from genome assembly GCA_903632075.3 of Acanthosepion pharaonis. Taxonomy (NCBI): domain Eukaryota; kingdom Metazoa; phylum Mollusca; class Cephalopoda; order Sepiida; family Sepiidae; genus Acanthosepion; species Acanthosepion pharaonis. The sequence continues at coordinate 1,424,265 of CAHIKZ030001990.1, forward strand.
TCAACGATGATTTATTGTTCAGTGTTATACAGCATGGTTGTAAGTTTTGTTTAGCCGTGTTCGTATTACAAAGTTAAGAAGACGTTTTTTTCTCCAAATTCTTTAGTTTTAAAGAAATGTTAAATGCCGAATTTAAACTCTGCTACTTACACGGGGTCGACTCACTTATATTTCCTCAGTATCCAAAATATAAGGTGAAAGTTCCACTTACTTTTTTCCAAGAACTGCCACTTTTTGGAACTGTCTGTCATGTGGATGCTTACATGAACACTACAATATTAACCCCTACAAGTCAAGGTTAAATCTTTATCCCTCTGCATTATCCTCACAATCTTCATTTGCTACCACGTCCTCATTTAGTCATATCAGACATCATTCATCGTTTCAAATTTAAACTTTAACTGAACTTTAGTATTAAAAGTTTTACAAATATCTGTGCACACATAATTTTAACCAACTTAAGATTTTGTGCAAACTAGAATAAAGATGGCGGATGGCATGGCACTTCTTTTTAATTTCAATCTAATGAACAAAATTCAAAATTTATGAATTAAAAAGCTGTGCATTGTATCTGCTTTATAATTCAGTCAGTCAGTCGTGTGCCATGCGTGATTCACGCTTAGGCGATCATGTATCTTTCGATATATGACGGACGAGGCAGATTTTTCCCGCAGTAGGTTGTCATTTCTTTCTGCGGTAGACCAGATGCCATCCCGGTCTGCCCTACTATTTACCCATAGGGTATTAACACGTAAGTGAATGTAATGACTGGAATTCGAACACGACTCTCCGATTCCTCACTCCGAGCCGTTATCCATTACACCACCGTGTCTCCTTTAAAACAATGAATGCGGAATACTTTTTAGTCTGACATTATATTTTTGTCTTACACCATAAAACATATTCTGTTTAGCCAGTAATTTGAATATTTGATGATGAAAAACAAAAGCTGTCCAAAACTTTTCAAATATTAAATTCGTACATCAATACGTTGATTGATGGGTGTGAAGGGTTAGGATTATAAGCGCGTTAATTAAGATCGGCGTGCCAAGTTCAATATCCATCCAAAGACTTTGTCTTCACTTTTGCCCAAATACTTTTGAAAAGGCATGAAATCCTTCATGGTTAGGATGACTGAGCTTTAGTCAACTTTAGTTGAAAACTAGTGCCTCGGGTAGGACACAACTCTGACTTTAAAACCGGTTGAGTGTGGGGTAGGCAACTCTAACTTGTAAAAAACCCACGTGCTTACGCAATGACTGCAGCAGTACCTAACGTCGGGTGGGGTTTGTTCAACATGTAAAATACATTTATGACCCATAGTAACATATTATAGGGGCAAAAAGGGGTGCTTTGTTTTCATATTGATCTTCTCACTTGAAACAGTTAAAAAAAATAGAAAATTCGAGAAAGAATTAAAAATTTCACAGTCAGGAGTTGTGCTTGTGTCTCAAAAGGATACTAAGGAAGGTCCTTGGCACTTAAAATTAATCACTGTTACTCAGTCTTTCATCATAATAACAAGACATCCACTATGAATATATAAATACATGAACTACTACTACGACTAATAATAATAATTATAATAATGCCCATATTATATTCTGCTTCTTCCATAGTCAGTTAAAACATACCTTTGATAAGTAAATGGGCCATTCACGTTTGATTGCGAGGATAGACGGAAGACGCTATTTGGATTTAGGGAAAGAAAGAAAGAAAGAAAGAAAAAAGAAACAAACAAACAAACAAACAAACAAACAAATAAACAAACAAAAAAGAAGAAAGAAAGAAACAAAAAACAAAAAAGAAGAAAGAAACAAAACAGAAGAAAGAAAAAGGAAAAGAAAGAAAAGGTTCGCTTATACTCTCATGTGCAGAATGAGTTTTGAATTTTGTTTTGTACCCTCTTATTTCATTGCATAAAGACCAGAATTTATTTGCTATTTTTAAAGTTGTTAAGCTTAAATATTTCCTGAAGGAAATCGTGGCATTTTTACGGATATTTTATAACCGTCGAAATCACAAGGTGCTTATTCAATCATTAATTTAAGAATTAACTTCATCAGAAAATGAAAAGGAGAAAACAGTGAAATGTTCAATGTTATTTCTTCTTCTTCTACTACTAATAGTAGTAGTAGTACTACTACTACTAATAGTAGTAGTAGCAGAAGCAGTAGTAGTAACTAATTAGCAGTACATTAGTACTTTACAAAACAAGTGAATGCATTGATTAAAAAAGAAAACGCTCAAGTAAGCCTATTGCTAAAGAAAGACGAGAATCTTTATGACAGAGCGAAACTTTTATATGGAATTCATACTTTGAAGATGAAAAGAAATCTGTATTAGGAAATCTTTATTAGAAAGAAATATGTAAATAAAAAGAATCGTAACGCCAAGATTTATTTTTTTTATGTAAGATTTTGTTAATATAAATCATCAATAAGCTAATAAGCATAAACGGTGATAATTTAATTTTCAAAAATATATACGATTTAAATGTTCGTTTTCTCTTGTGTAGTATTGCAATCCAGCACAAGTGAAATGCGTTTTATTTGCATGATAAGGCCTTAAGGAATTCAGTACCAAAATATCATCTAAGATTGGCACATTTTCAGGTGTCCCAAATGTTAACAACGTTTCCATCACTTATTTTTTTTGTAGTGTCTTCTTTTATTTATATATTTGTATTCGACAGGGCAGACGTCCAAAATTGTTCAGTAACTGGTCCTTTGGGTCGATAGACATTTTCTATATTTAATTCAAAGTCACTTAGAAAGGTCTTCAGGGGTTCGACCGTATGCCTGTCTTCATTTAAACGCTGGCATCGTCTTTTTCTTCGAGTTAACTATATTTGATGACCAGAACGGAAGGCGAAAAAAAGCTTTGAACTGGTAAAATTGACATTTTGGTCACCGGTATTTTCCTTTGACCCTAAGTAAATCGCCCACTGGATTCTCTTTCGGTTTTCTCTGTTTAAAAATACCATTCTATTATGTTATTAATGTGAATTTTGTACAGGTTAGGCAAGTGATTAACCGTTATATTTAGAGGTACTTTTTGTTCTTAGTGGGGAAATAAAAATAGTACCTTTTGTAAGTAGACGAATTGATGAGGTTAATGGCTTTTCCTGTACTGTTCACCAAACGTTTCCTATATTTATACAGTTATTTAGATATCAAAAGGGCACGTAACCGAGTTATTATGACGTTAGTCGATTTGTCAAAGAAATAACTTCTTGCTAATATCAGCCGTTGGGAAGAGACGGTAAACCACACGGTTTCAAATTGATGATCACGCGGTCTAAACGACAGTTAGTCAGTATGGGTGTTGAATAAACACGAGTATACCCCTGCAGTCATCTGCAAAAGACGGATTAGCTAGCCGTCCCATATCTATATGCAGTAGTCACGTATTAGGTTGGGTGACAAATTGAAAAAAACTGAAATAATAGAAGATTAAAGAAACCTGTTTAAAAAAATGAAGAGGTTTTTTGTATTTATAGTTACTTTTTTCATATGCAATTTCAAATAAAGGGTTGGTAGAAGCGAAATGATACGAAGTAATACTTATAGCCAAATTTTAATATCATTTCAGCTATCGGGCACAATACTTAACTCGCTAACATGAAGACATTTGTGGGTTCAGTACAAAAATGCATTTTGAATGTACATCAAACGCAGCCATTTTAATAAGATACAATTAATTATTTGTAGAAAATTTATCTTTCATCTTATATTTTTGTTTTTGTCGTAAGTCAGTTTTTATAGATTTTCCAAACGTTAGACAACTAGAATCGCAAATAAACAAGACTGGATTTGAACACGCAGTTTGAACAGGAAGGTTTCCGCTGTTAAATTATCTAAGTTCCCATTAAAAGCATTAATAATATTTCTAACTAAATCTTCCGTCAGGATGTCCCCTCAATCATTATAAGAGTTTCGGTTGAGACACGTGGCCCTATGTGTTCCTGCAGTTTCTGACACAGAATTAAGTCTCATCATTTGTCTAGTATGAAGGATATTTTTGGAGGTCACCATTACAATTCAGTGCCACAAATCTGCTCTGTTAAATTCTGCCATTGACCACATTCAACATCTTGCCGTCGATGTCTTTACAGGGGTGCGCTTTATCTTGGCAAATGTCAGCCAGAGATTTCGTCCCAGGAACAAATACGGTTTTGAATACAGAGTTGTTCTAGATTGCCAAACATGGCTAGAGAGTACAGTCTGTCCTTCATAGTGAAAGGAAATATAAATTACAATGGAACCTCGTTTAACGAATTTAATTCGTTCATGAAGGCCGTTCGTAAACCGAAATGTTCGTAAACCGAAATGTTCGTAAACCGAAATTATTTTTCCAATACGAATCAATGTCGAGAAAAAAGTCCAACTACAATAAAATTGGAAAAGAAAAGTACGCCACAACATACGAATGTATACAACACGGCGGTCGACTCAGAAATTACTCCGTTCGGGTTAACTCAGTTCGGCAAGGTTGTTCGATAACTGAGGCATTTTCATCTCGACTTATGTTCGAAAACCGATTTGTTCGTGTTATATTGGTGAGAGTTCGTTTCAAACATCCCCGTCGCCACTTTTATATTCCGTGCTAAGGGAATAAATACTTAACACCAGGTGGATAATAGAAGAAAGGTTTATTGTACACAACCAGTACAATATGAAATACGGTACAGTTATACACACAGGTCAATCTAGTAGTGAGTGCCACGAATTGGAAGGTCAGATGTGTTTGCATCGTCTCTTTAACTCTTCCCTCTCTATATTTAACAACCAACGAGGGATGTATGTGGCACAAGGCCTTAACTCTTCCCTATCTACCCTCTTCTCTCGTAGACAGTCGACTTTATAGGTACTTACTACCTATAAGTGTAATCATTCATAGAATTGCCGTGTTATTCAATTATATCATTTCGACATGTAAGACGTTCGAGAAGCGAGGTTTAACTGTATTTTGACATGAAAACTAAGAACTAGACACATGACATCTATGTGTATAAATCTCTCCTCCATCCGTATCTTCTCATTCTCACCTTATCCTAGCCACCTATTCTTGATTTTATGTTAATTTCTTAATTGTTCAAATTATTTAATGAATAAATAAGCTCCTTGATACTTCCACAACTACAACATGCTCATGAAAATTAAGCCGATTTCATTGTTAAATATTTGAGTTTAAAAGCTTTAAAAATATTAAAATAACAATCACAAATATGAATATATTTATTTCTGATTATACAGAAATTTTGGCACATGGCGGAAAAGGGGGAGGGGGAGAGACTGGTGATCTTTAGCTATCTTAGTCCTAGTTAATCCGATTCACGATCCATTCATTCATTACAATTTACTCATTCACCACAAGAACTTATCCATCAACTCTCAATCCTACATATACCAAAATACCACATATTCACAGGGGACTTACAAAGCACCCCATGACATAAGAAAAATTTGATGTTCATAAAATCCAAAAATATATAAAAATTTCATAATACATGAAATGATGGGTGGGGGGATGAACCCAGAAAGAAACTACAAATGTAACACAAATAAAACTAAAAAGAAAACAAAACAATCACAAATATGAATGCTTGTTATTATTCAAATAAATGAGATTATTAAAAGGTAAAGATTTAAAAATGATCAAAACTGAATAATCTATTATTTATGGTGTATTAACTGGGCGAAACGTAGACATTAACCAATTAAGGAACAAACAGAATTCTATGATGATGAATAATACTATGAATTCTTAATGTAAGAAATTCAGACAATTCTCAATATTTACATCGGGGGAATATTCTATCAAAAAAGATGGAATGAAATCCAGAGAAAGATGCTCGTATTTAAGATATAAAGGCCACTTGGTGATATTTACGCACTAAAATTGCCAGTAAGAAAAGATTCAGATATAGTAAAACATAAACAAGAATATATATATATATGCGAGCTGGAAATGTTTGTTATGCAAGAACAGTGGAGTAATCGGCTTTCAATGAGAAAGAAATGACATTCCTTATGCTGGTGGAATTAAATATAAAATAGGGTTTTAACTCTTATAAAGCCACTGCCTATGAGTGGCTTGTTTATATTACCGAAGAACAAAATAGAAACATGACATCATAATAGCATTTCATAAAAAGTCTTTATTCGTGAGTATAAACTACTTGCAGAGGATCAGTTATGCTTCAATGATTGAACAACTGTAATTTAGATACCAAAAGCCATTGTTCATTTATCACCGGTAATAAAAACAGGACATTAAATATATGTCCTAAGATAAGGGGAATTATAATGTTTAATATTCTTTCTTTCTTTCTTTCTTTCTTTCTTTCTTTCTTTGTCTGTTCATATCTATCTATCTATCTATCTATCTATCTATCTATCTATCTATCTATCTCAGTCTGTTCATATCTATCTATCTATCTATCTATCTATCTATCTATCTATCTATCTATCTATCTATCTATCTCAGGCTGTTCATATCTATCTATCTATCTATCTATCTATCTATCTATTAGACTTGAAAAAGATGTATGAGAAGAAAACTATGTGATGTGACTCATTGCCATTAGAAATTAGGGCTTTTGAAATGTTTACAAATATCGGTGCTATTCGATTCTAAGAGCGCCACAGGTGATGTTCATAAGAAAAGATGTGCATAATTTCGACATTGACAATTGCAATAGAAATCATAAGAAGTTGTACCGAAAAGTTTCGGTTAAACCTTTTTCAAATTTCGGAGAAAATTACTATATATCTATATGGCGAAGTGTCTCTTTTCGGACCGTAAACTTTTTCAGCATACTCTCATAAGTGATATATATATATATATATATATATATATATATATATATATATATATATATATATATATATATGGGCGTGGTCAAGTGGTCACCTTCCGATCATAAAAGCTGGGTTCGAATCGCGCCGCGGTTGATTTGTCAGGACGAATCCAGTGTGCGACACTTTGGAAAGTTCCTGAAAACCATACCACAAATTGGCCCAAGTCTTGTGACTGAAATTGGTAGGCGGAACACTTGGGGACCGTCGATAACAGTGCTAGCACGAAGTCACAAATCGTGACCGAGGTGATGGCGTTGTTCAGATTGTTGATCATACTAGATAACAGTCTCTTTCCCATAAACTGTAACTAAGGTCTGCGAGGCATAGTGGCAGTATAAACCACAGGTGGGCTCTGTGGATGTTGAATAAATATAAATGTGCCTGAGCGAGAATCTGCAATAGGGATTGGATAGCAGCCATAGTAGCCGGGTATCCGTGAGTACGAGTGTCCAGCTATATATATATATATATATATATATGGATTGATAATATTAGTGGTCAATAAGTATGTATATGTATAAATGTGTGTAAGGTTTTATGAATATGTGCACACTTTTTGAATGTCTCTCTATATATGTGTGTGTGTGTATGTGTATATATGCATAAGTGTATGTGTATTCATATATATATATAAATGCACACGTATATGTATATGTATGTATGTGCAAGTATGTATAGAGATGTTGTTGTGTATGTGTGTATATACGTATGTGTTTTGGGACATATAAATAGTAGGTCTTTACTAGATTAAATACTTATTAATGTTTTATGTTTCTGTCAAATTTCTAACCTTTAGTTGATATTACTTGCTTTGTCTAATTATTCTTGATTACACATCAGTTCTCTCATAAAATCCCTCGTTTTTAGTTTACGCCGCCCCTTTTTCTCTCTCTCTCATCTTCTCTTTTCTTGTATACATAAGCTTAGTAATGCAAAGCAGACGGAAAATTTTCCCATATACATCGGCAGTATGAATTAGCTGGATTTGAAGTTTAGATCATATCGTTTTTTATTGTGCGTAGTGTCACCACAAATGTATCCACACTTTTCCGGTGTCTGTTTTTTCATTTTAATTTTAGGTCAACGAATCAGTAGTGATTTATGCATCTGAAAATAGTTCATATTTATCTGTATCTCACTCATTTAAACCGTTATTTAACTCCTCCCTATAAAACTTCTCTCTGTTAAATTTGAATCCCCACCTTCACCTTTAGGCCTTTCCTGTTCTTCTTTCTTCTATTACACCTCTCTCTAGAGCTTTCATACCATTTCCCTCTCACCCTTGTTTCCCACTCCCACACATACAATCTCACTGAAATTTTGTTTTTTATACCCGGAGTTATATTTTCCGATTTTTCAATTGGTAGGTCTGATGAATTGGATCGTGATTACGATTCCAATGTAATAAATTATAACCATGGAATATTAGGGTTTCTCTCATAAAACACACACACACACACACACACGCACACACATATATATATATGTGTGTGTGTGTGTGTGATTTTTATGTGATTGTTTTTTACTTATCCGTTTGTGATTTTCAATACATTTATGTGTGTGTGTGTGTGTGTATGTTGGTGTGGGTATTTATTATCGACATCGTTTGTTACACGCAGGAAAATATATTTTCTAAATGTGACGTCTAAATGTAAGAAGCTTGTTGTAAGACCATAAATATAAAAGTATAAAATCGCCAGCCTAAATAAACCATCTAAATATAAGAATTAATTTTCCTTTTTGTTTGTATTTAATATTAAAGGAATTATTTCTCACTGGCTACGTCTCCGTCGCAGTATCCACAAATCGTTCCGCCAACACACGTTCTTCAGGTCAGTATTAGTTGACAGATGTTCACGCGTTTATTTTTACATCGCCTCCAGCGCAGATTGGGACGTAAATTTTCCACGTGTCCCAGCTGAATTTGCCTAACCATAATAATGTGAAGACCGCCCTTTATCCACTATAAATTATCGATGGAATCAAATCCAATTATGTGCTACAGTGCGTATCTCCTGGGGTTGGTAAATGATGACTTAAAGTGCAGTTAGTGTTAAGAGTTAAGATCTTTTGCGGCTTCGAATAGACCTTCAAAAGGAAGTGTGAAGCAGGTTGCAAGTAATTTGATTATAAAGCTGCCGTATTATAATCGCTTGCTGCTCGTTTCGGACTCTGTTCGTCTGCTATCTAATCTTTGTTACAGATGCCTATTCAGGACGCACACTTAAGTTTCTTCGAGATCTACAGAGTCAAACCGTAGTTTAAACTGAAACTATGTTGAGCAGACCTTAATTATAGTTTTTGGGCGATATTGAATAAGCTGGTCAGTACACCAAAACCCTGCTCATGCTAGCACAATCAATGGAAGCTTTCGTAAATTTCCGTCTACTCAAAATTACTCCCAAGTCTTGTATTAACCCGTTGTATGGTTTTTAGGAAATTATTAGCGTTGCCACACGCTGGGACCATCTTCCTTAACCCGGGTTATCAAGCGGTTACAATCTTAATGACTCATCCATGCTGAGATTCGAACGCTTATTTTCTGAATTCTAATGTTTTAACCACTCGGGCATGCGTTAATTTGAACGACCATAAATAACAAAAGTGTTCCTGCTTAGGGTGGATTATATTGTATGCCAACCATTGCTGTATTCGTTCGATATAATTATAGAGAACCCACTTTTCACCGCTAGGAATGATTCCCCACCACCACCACCATCCAGGAAAGGCTCAAGAGCAAAGGTTACTCTTCAATGAATCAGGGTGGACAACACTTTGCTTGTGCTGAGCAGTAATCAGGAAGAATTGAGAGCAAGTTTAGAGACTTTTTCGTGTTTATGAATGTATTTAATTTTTAAAGTGTGACTTGAAGTGAAATGTTATTTTTCTAATTTTCCTGCAGTTTGCTTTGCTTTTTCTTCAACTGCAGTTTACAGAACCTCTCAATATTTACAGAATGCCATCGAACCAACTCGAGATTTTTCGAGAGAAAAAATTTCCGATTGAAACTTTCCAAAACCGTCGTTGGAATATCTGAATACCTAAAGCTTCATTTCCAGGGAGGGAATGAATATTTTTTGCTACGTCGTTGAAGATATCTTTTTTTTTTTTGATTCATAAGGAACATGAATAACTTTTAAGCAGCATTCGAATTCATATAACATACAGATCTGGTCTAAAACAATTTTTAAAATTAGATTAAAATTGATACAAAATTTACCAACTTAAGAGAAAGTAAAGAAAGAAACGATCGTTAGAACGAATGGCTACTTCATTGGAAGTAATGAATAATCATTTCTGGGATGAGTAATTATCATTATTTATATTATCTACATTTGAAATATTTTCTCATCTTTATTGTTGTTGTTATCACAGCTTTTTCGACCTTCTCATGTTATAATAAAATAATACTCTTATTATTAGTGCTGTTCAGTTATTGTTTGTTTCCAAAAAGTGCACACGGCTCCGACAAGGGATTGAACTCATAATTACATAATTTCATAATTACTATAAATCCACAAACCAACGTTTTATCAGCTAGGCTATTATCCCGTAGGAAGATTCGTTGTGATGGAATTGATACCTAAAACCTACCCTGTCTGGAGGTTATTAATGCTGCTGCGGTTGAAGACTTGCTGTCATTTCTCTTTCTATCTTTATTAGCAGTTCCCATATTTAAATTTATTTTTATGTTAAGCCTACTAAGAATCAATGACAGTCATGACAGGTAGCAGCAATACTCAGCAGGAAGGCTAGGTTTAAGGCTCCAAGTTCACTAGAAAAATTGTCCTACGGAACAACAACCTCGTGGATTAAAACATCGGTTCGTGAATTTGGTGACCTAATAGTTATGCACAACAACAACAAAGATGAGGACAATAGCTCGATTGTAAATAGGGTAGATAATGAAAGAATACCTTCAAAATAATCATGTGAAAACGGCGACAGGACTTTCTTTCCAATCATATGTATTACATCGGTATATTATTTATGGCTGTAGTCCATACCTATTTCATAATCTGCACACATAACACCGAAATAATTCCATATAAAACAATACGATTAATATCTGGCTAATCTGAATTTAGAAGGTAGCAAAAAAATTTTTAACATCTTGTCTTACTTTGAAATTTTAATTAAGATTTTAATTCCCAAACAATTTCATCATTTTTAGTTGGGAAAATAAATATTGCTCATTTAAACTCGTTTCAATGTTAAAGTGTATCTTCCAGTAGTAACTTCGATTACACCACAATTGATGTCTACTGACAATAAAATGAAACCTCTATGATTAAATATGTTCCTAAAATAACGATTATAGAAATATAGGTTTTGATGAAAATGAAGCTAATGACTACTACACTGAATAGATTAATTATTTTTATTTAAAATATAGTTTAAAATACATTTGTTTAAATTAGGCGCCATCACAGTTCAAAAGTCGTGTTGGGTTTTTTCGGTGTCTGGATGAACGGAAAACGCAACAAATGTATTCCAAATATTAAACTATTGTCGTATGTCAAGCAATGCTGTAGCAAAATAATATTGAAAATACTTCATCTACAATCTTTCAAAACAGCCAAAATCATCATGTTTATAATCATAATGAGTTGATGGAATATTAACATAGTTCTAAGTACAGTTATTGATCTCTATGCAAAATAACCGCTTTACACACACACACACACACACACACACACGCACGCACGCACATACATACATACATATATATATATATATATATATATATATATATATATATATATATATATTTAAGCATTTCACTCAAAGCCAGGCGGGAGTGCTACTAGCACGCCAGGGTTTACAGAGGATAGAAAACAAGAGTAATGAGGCGTGCAAGGATAAAGAGAAAGACGAGAAACAAGATCAAGGTGTCAGAAGATGTCGATTGACATTACACTTGAATATTTGAAGATTATAGTTATCATGGAAGCAAGTAAGAGGAAGGGAGTTCCACTGTCGGGAAGTGCGAGAGAAGAAACTGTTGGAGTAGAAGAGACGGTTACATTTAACCGTTTCGACAGTGAACCGCTGTAAAAAATAGATTTGAAATTTAATTAAATCTATAGAAAATTGTTTACTTGTTTGTGTCTGTACCTCTATGAAAACATTACACAAAACTTTAACATCAAATAAATGAAGTTTTACAATTTATAATGTTTGTTTTATACCTTGATAGATTCGATTCAGAGGCCCACTTAACGGCAGTAAGTAAAATGCATATTCACATTTACAAACACATTTTTTAAAATAATTATTTTGTCATTCATTTCTAATATGATTCGTTGTGATCATTATAAGTTATTGTTTTGGTGTAGTTTTTATAATTAACTTTTAAATGAATGCATTTTGTCCGTAATTTGGATGACAGTTTCGGAGATAAGGGGTTATGCGATATTGATATTTTCATTGTATTTTGAAAATCTAAGGAATATTATAAATTAGAATATGATAATATATGATATATAAAATAAAATTCTACAAAATTTTTTAGACTTATTAAATTGCTGTAATTCTGACGATTTTGTTCATACCAATTTACGATATGCGTAAAACTCGCAAAGAAATCAAATCAAAACAAAACAAGCGCACAGCGCAGTAGACGTGGAAAGAGAATTCTTCCGAGCAACATTGAGTATCATATACCCGTATCATATACCCGTATCATATACCGGTATCATATACACGTAAATAGACAGGTTGATTAAAAAATGGAAAAAAAAAACTTCTATCAGAGTAAATTGGGAAAAAAAGAGAAAGAGAATTGTTTTTATGATTTTAAGCTGTCATCATCTGTCCGCATCACACATTCTTGAAATGTTAACGAATGGAAGTAACTTTACAGTTTGGTATTATTATCTATCTATCTATCTATCTCTGGTAAGAACGACGACATCTAAATTTTTATATATCAATAACAATTTTAGTGGAACAAGTTTTGCGTAATACGTTTCGTCTTTTAAGACTTTATCGGGCTAAAGTGATGTTTATTTTAAATACCTGCACATTGAAGTAAGCAACTCAGATTGAGGAATCGGAGAGCAGAGTTCGAATTCCAGTAGGGTTTATTACATTCACTTGAGAGCGGTATGAATCCTTTTCTTCCTCCCCTCAGAATGGGTAAATGGCGGGAGAGATTGGGATGCCTTGGTTGTAATCTGTCTAGGAGAAAGTAACTCGAAATTTAAAACTGTAACTAGTCCTGCCGTAAGCACATACTATACAGCTAAAGAAATGATCATTCGCATATGGTCGAATAATGATGATGCTGATGATGAATATCTATCTATCTATCTATCTATCTATCTATCTATCTATCTATGCGCAGAAAGAGGGACATTGAGAGATAAGAGTACGGGTATTTGTTTTCCTACAGCGGCCTTTATCTTGCCATCTATCATGCATTTTTTAACTTTTATCTTTTAACCTTTAGGTATTTAAAACATGATTATATTCTGCTTTAGACGAATCAGATTGCCTTATCCGGCTAACGCTATTTCGTTTAGACGCATGCGCATCCAACACTCACTTTTATATATATGTTTGTGTATGTGTGTGCGTGAGAGAGTGAGAGAGAGGGGGGAGGTGAAGAAATAAGCTTTGGTTGAAGTGGAGGTTCAGACACTTCTTCCGCAAGTCAGCCATATCTATGACTGCACAAGAATATAAGCGTATTTTCCATTCTACAAAGAAGATTATTAAAAGCATATTTCTATATTTTTACTCATAATTCCGACATACAGACAGACGCAGACAGATGTGGACATTATGTATGTGCATGGCCTACCATGAAAAGTCACAAAATGTTATTAATTTTGTTCACGTTTCAGTTAACACGGTCTATGGGTGATTCTATCTTTGCAAAAGCCTTGGCATCTTGGAGACGTTCAAACAATCTTCCTTATTCTTCCTTTGCATGATTTATTTTAACATTCTTTCTTATTTCGAATCGGTTTATTTTCGCCTTTGACTAAAACTGCTTTATTTTTAAAAAACTTATTTTGGCTTCCTTCCTTAATCTCTTTTTATTTTACAACTACGCCATTTTACTCAGTTGCACTTTTTTAACATTTGATTAGCGTAATTTCCCACGTATTATACACCTTCATCCATAATACGCACCCCTAAAATTGTGCTGAAAGTGCTTCTACTCACGCATATTATGCACCTCTCCAATTTATTTACGGTCAGCATTTCCTACTCTTATTCAAGCTGTAATTGAAGATATTTATCAAAATTTCCGATCATCACGATTCTAAAAGGAAACGGAAATACCTATATTGTGCCTACTGCGCAGACTCATTAACCTGTTAGAGAAAATTTTCAGTCTTCCGGATCTGCATGTAGTTTTTCACAAAAAGTAATTTTGAACGTAGAATATTATTATTCTAATTTAGTTTTATGATAATTCTTATTTTATTTTACATTTGTAAGTATTCTTAGCTACATATGATTGTATTTGACATACTTATGGTGTCGGATTTTAGTGTCAAATTGTCGTATGTTTCTGGTGAGTCGTCATTTAGCAAATGAAATCGACCTATGAAATGGCAATTTATTGAAGATTTTTTTGTAGCTGTGCATAATACGCACCCCTAATTTTGCTTATTGTTTTGTGAAAAAATGCGTTTTATACATGGAGAATTACGGTATTTCTGGTCATTTGTAAATTTTTTATTTTAAAATATCTCTATTAGGCTGTTTTCATAAGCGATTCCCGCCTCAATATGAAAATTATCTGCCTTGAAACCTTTTCTCTTTTATACAACTCTTTCCTCTATTCGAATTATGTTATCTCATCCCTTACTTTCAGGTGTTCTATATGTTGTAATGTTTTCCCACAACCCGTTACGTATTACCTCTCTGTCTGTCTGTCTGTCTGTCTCTCTCTCTCTCTCTCTCTCTCTCTTTGCATATTACAATTTTTTCCCCAAAGATTGCATATTGTTCACCTTGATCAGTTGACATGTATCAGATTCTCACTTTCATGATCCTAAGGCAAATCATTTTTCAAAGGTTTTTCCCTGCTTTTGTTGATTTCAAATTAGCAATTTCTGCCTAATGTTTTTTTTTTTTAATTTTTATTTTAAACTTACCAGCCTTTGTTTACAAATAGACATACTCGGACCCGCTTAATTATGTTTGAAAGAAGATGAAGGAGAAATCTAAGCGACGTTTCCTTTTCTTGTTTGACATTCTCCTCATGGCTTATTTGTCCGTTGTGATTGATATCTTTGTGATATCGCCATCATCCAAGATATGTTGACGTAATTAACCAGATATTACGAAATGTCACCCTTTCTTAACAACAGAAAATGTACCTTCTTGTTTTTTTCTTATATAGTAAATCTTATTAGGAAAAATTGTTATGGTTGATGCTGTTGCTATTGTTGTTGTTATTCGACCGAATCTTTGAAATTTATCGATTTGAAATGATTAAATATATTTTGCTTATCAGTTTCGTATTGTTATACATTAATTTGAATGTTTCCTACTTTCTACTCTCCAGCATCTGTTGTATTAGGTAAATTTTATGAATTCCGAAACAAAATACACGCAATTAAATTCTTCCCAAACTGTTATCTATGTTATTTCTTCCTAACTAATTCATAAATCTTGGCTTTATTCTTTGGTTTACCCATGGCGTATGATATCCAATGTCTGGTGCAGGAATCGAACTTGCGCCTACCAGGAAACTAGATACATTTTAAGTAAATCTTCAATCTTCGTCCATGTATTTTTGAAAGTTTATAGTAACTGGTTTCCAAACGTCAACAACTGGTGAGTCCAGAAAACCCGTCAACCTTTTCATCTAACAACGCAAATGATCGGACGAACATTTTGTACTTTGACACTGAAAATGTTTTGCTACGAAATGAAATGCTGTGGATTCCGAGATGAAATCCGGTCTCAAATGAATGACAAACGCAGGAATGAAATATAGCAAATAAATGTATTGACGTAATAATACAATTGGTAATACGGTTAATAGATCCAGGAATGCGGTTAGCAGCAATAATAATATATATACAGTCTGGGAAATTCAGTATCGAAGTAGGACTTCCTTCTGAGTCTACGTGCTCGCAACTGTGACTCCTACAAAGCGGTTACCTCACACTCTTACTCTCTCTATTACTCTACCTCATCCTGACTTCCGGTTATTCACCGGCAGCAGTACAAATACATACTCGTCGAGTCCAATGTATGAAAAAGGGGTGGACTCCATAACATGAAATAAATTAGCTTGAACAAATGAAATAACTAACGCCCAACAACAAGACTTGAGAAAGTATATTCTTCTTCTTTTCCCCATAGGTGAGCTAAAACGTTGGTTAAGATTTACATAAATGATCTGTCTAAGAATATACTCAGATCATTTCTAAACTTACACGCCGAAGATACGACTATATACAGGCGCACTACTAAAACTCTTAAATGTCAGAGATTGGCAACTGAACTCTCTTCCGAGAGTAGCACAAACTACCCCAGGAGGGCTTCAAAAGCGTCTGGTTACATTCAATGCATCGAAAACCGAACTATTTACATTCCATCACCGTTGATTAGACCCCCGAACTACTTCCAGTCACGATGAACGGATGTCCCCTCGAGAAGGCACGGTGCCTTGAAAGACTATTGGGTCTCAAATTCACACCTGACCTCAAGTGGGACACACGTTCACACGATCCATAGCTAAAGAGATGCAGGTAAAATGGTTGGTTTCTTGTACTTTTCCAGTAAGTACCTGATTCTTTCTGCTATCCTCTGTCCTTTACAAGAACCAGATCAGGTTCAAAACTGCGTACTGTTGTCATATTTAGGTGGGAGCTGTCCAGACCTTATTCTACAGACTTGATAATGTCCAAAAGCATCTTCGAGCCGTTGTAGGTGAGAAACTATTCTCCACTCTCCAACTCTCTCGCTACTCTATCGCTACTTCCACCCCACCCACATTCCCTTCGTATTCCATCGTCGAGAAGTAAGTTCCACTCGAACAGCTTCTTCCTATCAACCACTGCTCCGAGGATCCGACTCCAAAGAGGATGTTTCCACGAGCATTACAATCTTAACACGTTCAAGTGAAGGGTTAACCCTTATCTTCCCTTCTGTATGCTCACAAATTGCCTCTTAACGTAATCCTCTACTTCGAGTGACTGACGGGCCTTGTACAGTTTGAACCTTACTCTGAAAATGTTTTTGTCAATGCACATTATTAGGATCTTTTAGTCTCAATTAATTTCATTAAAATCATCGTTTTTAATTGTATTATAACAGTTGTTATATGAGCGGCCGTTTAAAAAGTTGATTATTGATTTTAACATTGAAGATAGACACAAAAGACATATTTTCAGTAACGTATACGTTCGTAGTTGATTTATTTGTAATTTACAGCTTATCAACCCTATGTGGTTTATTTTAAGCAAGCAGAAACATATTTTGGCTTGTAAGAATAATAATTTTTTTGCAATTGAATATTGCATTAACACATTTTGAGATTTCCAAATACAAGTTCTACTATTTAACCCTTGCCTTTTCTCAAGGTCGGCTCTCCTCTTCCTTATTCTGTGCCGCTATTCATTAAATCATCAATAATAGAAGGAAAAAGGTAGAAATGCCGTTCAATTAATTCTTACCTTTTAAGAAAAGGGTTTCAAAATTGTGCAGTTTATGAAGAAGGCACTGTTAATAAATCTAGTTTGTATGATTTCCTGCTGAACGAGAGTTTCATAATGTTCTACCGCCACACATCAATTAAATAAATATATTTACTTGATAATAATCAAGTTCATCTTATGCAAGCGATAACAAATTTATCGAACAATCGATATCAAACACTGAAAATTGTTTTTTTACAAGCTTGGTTATATTAATAGATTAGATGCATGGCGTCTGCATCAATTAAGCAATAAAAAAAATCCCCGGTGTATACGATCTCCTCTTTAAACAAAACAAATATGTTCTTATTTTTAACCAAATTGTAAGAAGGTGATGTAGAATACCTATATTCTCTTAATCCAAAGAAAGTGATAATGTGTATGTGTCTGGATTTGGGTGCTTTTTTTTTTTTTTTTTTTTTTTACTGATAACTCATTGTACAGAACTAAATGACTTGATACTTTCAGTTTTTCTTCTTTATGTATCGTGTCCATTCAGGACGTAGGCGATCCTCGCTTTCTCCACAATTTCTTCTCCTTTGTAGGGCTTAATAAATTTTATCTTCTTATTATTTTTTCCTAAACCCCATTCCGCCATCCATTTACTCAAGCTCACTAAGTTATGCATTGTTTACCTCTGTCCTTCTTGCCTTCAGTCTTTCCTGTGAGTATCAGATTTTCCAAGCCCTCTTTCCTCATTATGTACCCTAGAAATTTCATCTGTCTCTTCCTGATGTTAAGTATAAGTTTCCTTTTTGTTTTCTCTTTTCTTTCTTTTCTCTTCGTCGTTGCTCACATATTCGGCCAACGGTGTTCATAGTATCCTTCTGTAGAACTACTTTTCTGTCGCTTCAAGTCTCTTCTTCATCTTTAAGGAGTTTCTCTAGCATTCATTGACGGAAAGCTGCAATCAACGAAACGTTTGTGTTTGGGAATAGGTACTAAAAAGTATGTATATAACAATATTTGTTTCTTTGGTAAAGAACACTAAATTTTTCCATTAATTTTTTCCAATGCCTGAAATGAATCTCTATTATATTGCAATTAAAATATGAATGAATATTTTGTGCGCAGAACTCTGAATTGTTTATTTTTTTCGATGGGTGTAAATGTTTCCAATGTTAAATGTTAGAAACCAAATGCGCAGTAGAAAACTGATTTTTATCTAAAAAAATATTGAAACGTTTTAAACCCACTTACTTCTCTGTGGCAGTAAATAGTGAACAATCTCTTCACGAATGTAGACGAGATTTGAAGCGGCAGAAATGTAGTCTTATATAAGGATGCTGAGAATATCATGAAAGGGAGATGTGATCAATGCAGAAGATTTAGAAAAAATAGAAATTGTAAAGAATAATTGCAATCAGAAAGAGCAGTTAAACATTTTGGTAAATGATGAGGAAAGAGTGACTGGTGAATCTAACACTCACAGGATATATTGCACGCAAGAGAAGCAGTGAGAAATAGAGAGTAATGTATTTAATGAGTTTGAATAAGTGAATGAACTAAAACAATGTGTTAGGTAAAAGATTAAAAGCAAATTAGATCAGCAAAGGAAAGAAAAGTGTACACAATCATCGGGGCTTATCAAAAGGGTTGCGAAAATATCGTCAAAAATAGAGAAAAACTGTTAACTAGATTAGTGATCTTGTTCATAGATAACATGGAGCAATAAAAATCCGAAGAAGGAGGGAGAATATACCGGTTGAAATATAATTACCAAAATCTGAGAAGAAAAAAAGATAAATCACTGTCTAAATAAATTATTACCTAACTTTTCTTCTTTAAAATATTCTTCTTGTTTATAAAGTTTGTGCAAAGTCTTTTGTCGTCTATCTTTCTGACGTCAGCATAACATCGTCTGGAATACGTTTTTCAGTCCACCCCCACCCGCCTCGCCTCACTTTAAAACTTTTTCCGCTTCCATTCCGTTTTTTTTTTCTTTCCTTCCGTTTTTCTTCATTCCACTTTTACTGACCCATGCGTCTCTTTATTCGCCAGTTTTATGTACAAAGGCCTTCCACTTGGCCGCCGCTTGAACTGAGCGCGGGACTTCTATCACGTGACTAGAGTCGATTATGTAATATCCTCTCGTTGCTTGCGAGCAAAATGTCGGATCATTTTTATGCAAACCATAGAGAATGGCTTCTGAAAAGTGGATAATACGACGCTCATCTTTGTTTTTATGCCCGCTCTTTCATACTGGTTTTATTTCACTTTTCGACTGAATAAATCTTATCAAAACCGAGATGCATTGTGGGAACGGCGATCATGCAAAAGTGATGTCAGGTTATTGCTTTCTCGGAGCGAGGGTCGGCGTCGGGCAGATATATGTTATTACAAACTGCGCAGGGACCGATGAAATAATATAAAAATGGCGATGTCGGAACAGGGTTTGAAATCAAACGTGAAATTCAGATTAATTAACACACAATAGTTGAAAATTTCATACACAAATTAGATTTTTTTTTAAGAAAATTTATATCGTTCTCTCTTTATCACTTTATTCACACATAACTACATACTCATAAAACACCCACCCACGCAGTGTGTGAGAGAGATAGAGAAAGAAAGAGAGATAGAGAGAGAGAGAGAGAGAGACCATGAGACCCGAATTCGAATCTATTCATTTCGAATCACTTCATCAAGATGATTTATTGATGTGGGGGAGGCAATTCATGCGTGGCATTTTTGAAAGGTGGCTGAAAAATATAACCTTCCGGGGTTGACCCAAGCTTTGTGATCGTAGTTTTGAGCGTACCGGCTTTGTTTAAGAAATTGATCGCACCGTTCTGTATAGTTGCAGTATAAGCCACAGGTAATAGGGTTTGGCTCGCTACCTTGCCAGACGGATATGCTCAGGAAACGGATAGTAGCCGTACATTTTCATATATATATATATATATATATATATATATATATATATATATATATATATATATATATATATAGGGGCGGAATGAGGTGGGTGCGTACGCGTGTATCGATACACGACTGGGTGTTGAAAATTTCTCGGTATCTTAAAAGGACCTTAAGAAAAAAATTGATACTTGGTCCTCTGTTCAAATTTATGTAAGTGGGTCGGATCGAAAAATTTTCAGTTAGGTTACCGAACCCGCCCAAAACATTCTGGTGGAACTAAAAATTATAATTATAGTACGGGCGCAAAGTTTATAGTGATAATTATTTTTAGCAAAAGTATGGAAACACTGTCATTATAATGACGACAAAATCATAAGGAAAATATTGATAAGAAACGGGTGTTCCTTATCCTAAAATAAGTTATTGAAATCATACATTACACGATTTTGTTAGCCATTAAAATTCTCCATATAGACTCTAGAGCGTTCAGAATAACGTACTAAATTATCATCTTTGCTGGTAAAATGCCATTTGTCAATGTAAAGCTTTGACATCAGATTGCGCTCGAGGTGTTCTCAATCGGGTTAATGTCATTGAAAACGACAAGTCATTGCCCATCGAGAAATGCAATACAAGAGAAGATGGCGAGAGTACAACAAAATGTGGCATCAGGGTTTCACAGCGGAAGTGACTGCAGGTTACATATCAATGCACCTAGCACTAAAAAAAATATTATGCGACTGTTGATCAGAGCAGCCCTTCTAAATATTACCAAAGATTTCAGGTTACTTTCTACCAGTCGGTATACAGCAACTAGAAAACTACCAAAGCGGGTAGCCTTCAATATGAATAGTAGTAGCCAACAACCAGACATATAACTAAAAGGTCAAGGCAGCTGCTCATATTAAGACCTCCAAATAGGGAACTAGAAACCTCGCCCTAACAGTATACAGAGTTTAAACTCTTGTTCAAAAGATGAGAATGGAGTGTGAACCAGGCGACAAGCGAACTTATTAACTCTTATTTAAAGTAAAAATAGTATATCGAACCTCGAAGAGAATATTGAGGGTTTTGAAGTATTGAGTTAAATAAATTGAACGTGGGATGCGAATGAATGAGTTAGTTAGAGAGCGGACAATGCATAATTAATAAGTTGTTTTATATACGGATGCGGATAATTAGCTGATTTCCGTGCTTTTAGAAGGAATATTATGGTAAAAATAATAAATGTTAGTCCCGTAAAATAAATGCTTTACACTTCCTTGGCTTACGAATTTATACCATCGTGGGTATGACGACAAACTACATCCGGCAGCAAGGCGTCTGATTGTAAGCGTGGAACGATCTCTTAATTACTGTTGTTTCCAGATCCACCCTGATCCGGAATGGTAGCACCTGTTAGGGTCCCAGCTATAGGAAAATAGTTAACCTTCAATCTGGGGTCAAACACTATAAAAATATTAAAAAAATATATTAAAAATACCAGAAATAGATTTTCATAGTAAAAGAAATTACAAGTAAAACATCATTGTGAAAAAAATATTACCAGCAATACATTTTTTTTTAAAATTACCATCATTATATTTTTGTAAATGAAATTTCTAATGCTCTCAGGAAAATTAAATTTCGGCATTAAATGACCCATAAGTCTATCGTATTTACGGGCGATATCTGTCTATATTTCTCAAGGACACATGGCATGGTGTATAAATGCGTTAGTTAGATCCAGTGACAGGACCCAAAGAGTGTGAGTTCAATACCCGGTTAAGGCAGTGGAGAACTTTCATGGGGAAAGTAACAGGAGATAGCTGATAACTGACGTCCATTAAACATGGTACGTGGAACTAGAACAGTCTACCCCAGTGAGCGAAATAAAGGGTTCAGTTCGACATTCCAACCACCTGAAGTAGGCTGGAGCATACAACGGCCGAAACGTTGTAATAAATATGGCGACAAATATGAGGACAATAGTCCGACTAATGTAAGTAGTTACGGGCGATGATTAAAAAAAAATCTTGTAACTAAGAAATCTTAGATAATCTTACGTAATCAAACATTTTGATTATATAATCAGTGTTAGCTAACATTTAGCGTTTCTAGTCTAATAGAAACTATTTTGTGGTTAGGAAAATAATATTTTCCGATATTTATAACGAAAATTTTTGTTTTTCTAAATACACTTTTTTGGAAGTAACTTCCGAACACCAAGAATCAAGAAAGAAAATTTCTTTGCAATATCGATTTGTGTTTGACAAGTGTTAGATCGTGATAAAATTGATGTCTGCACACATTTCGATCGCAGTAAACAAGGAGTTAATCAGTTTTTCATTAAAATCAAATTAAGAGAAAGTGATCTTCTTCACTTGCCGAAGCTACGCTTGCGAATGTTAGTAGCAAAACGATTTTGTACAAGAGCGCTTTATACTGAATTGCTAGTTGAAATTTTAGTTATTGTTTTCCTATTTTTTTGTCTTTCTTTCCTCCCACCATCCTTATTTCTTTTTGTTATGTCTTTTTTCTTATCTTTTACTTTTCAATTCTCATTGTTTTTCTGTCGCTTTGTGATGAGACATTATTTATTTATTGTCTTGTCTGCGAATCTCTCGGTTCGGGTTGAAGACAAAAATTCATTCTGACATAAGCATATCTCCTGCTTATTCGAAAAAATAGTAATGTCAGTAAAAAGAAAAATGAAAGAAAAAGAATTCTCTAATTTTTTGAATATGTCTCTTTCATTTCTCAGTCGTCGATTTCAACGCGATGTTACTGAACGTGTTTGCTTGGTATTGAAAATTTTCGTGTCTTCGGTGTCTTCCCTGTCGTGTCTTTTCTGTTTTTTTCTTTCGCAAAAGAAAAAACACAATTTTCTCTTAGAAAATTGACCAATAAAGTGAATTTTCAGAAAGTGCTCATGAATATTTTATTCGCTTTTTTTTTATTTATCGAATTATTTATGTATGGCTTTTTTTTTCAGTATATAAAGACGTAAGCACATATGTGTGTATAATATAGCTCTTCATATGTGTCTATCTCATTTTACTTCTATCTGTTTGCCCCTCTATGTTAGTTTTCTAAGCGTAGCTTAGATGTGACACAAGGCTGAAAGTGTGGAGCACCCAGTGAGGACCGAACTCATTACTTATTCGTAATTGATTTAGCGAGACCACTATTACACCACGTAGAAGTGCCCTGATTTATTAAGCAAAGCTTAAATGGGGCACAAGGCCGAAAGTTTGGAGTACCTAGCGAGGATCGAACTCCCTAAATAGTCATAATTTTCTAGCAAGACAAACTTACTATTAAAGCTCGTCGAAGTGCACCTAAAATGATTTTCTAAGCGTAGCTTATATGTGGCACAAGGCTGGAAGTGTGGAGCACCCAGTGTGGATCGTACTCACTACTAATTAATCTTGTAATTGATCTTGGAAAACAAATTTGCTATTATACGACTGCCTGTATGATATTCAGTCCATGTTCATTTTTTTCTATCTTCACACATTTTTGAAATCTTCATTGCTTCCAACATTTACTGCGTTCTTTATTGTTTTGTATGTTCTCTATTTAAGATTTCTTTTTTCTTTCTGTTGTACTTTCATTCGTTTCCCTTTCTTTCTTTCTTTCTTTCTTTCTTTCTTTCTTTCTTTCTTTTCCGTATGTATTTAACCATCTGTCTCCGCCATTATTTTTGCTCTTCTAAAAAATATCATTATAACAAAGGGAGACAATCCTTGCTTAAAACAATACAAGTAAATATTTTCCAATGTTGCGAACCCTGAAAATCTCTAAGCAGCGAAAACAAGAAGATTTAATAGTGTCGAATATCACAAATTCTTTACTTATATATTTCGGAATACGCAATGTGTCTTTCGAACGAAGAAAAATGGAACGCCTACATAAAAGACTGGAACAAAAACAAAAAAAAAACAAAAAACGAAATAACAATGGCAACAATTCTCGATAATAAATCCTACTTTGTTTGAATATTATTTCCTCCCGTTTGTCACTGAATATACACTCAGCTTAATAGCTAGAAATCAGCTGCAAAAGTGAAACCTATATTATGCGATATTGTATAGCAAACTAGGCGAAGTAATGTTTTCTGAAAAAAAAAGCTTGTGTGTTTTTATTTTAAGGCCACAAGATATTTTCTAGACCCTTTCTCGTAACACAAGGAAATCGATTGAAGCAACAAAAATGATCACATTTGTTCATGTATTTTACTAATAAAATATGCAAATGGCAACATTTCTTCTATCACGCCATGCATCCCACATCAGCAAATAGAATCCTGATAAACATACTTGTCACCTGAGATTATTTATTTTCTGTTTGTCATATTGATGGGTTTCAATAATACACTTAACCTTTTCATAATGGATTGTCATTTATATTGTGGACAGCTGGGATTTGGCACGAATCGAAAGCTTTCAATGGAGATATATTAGGTGGCATAAAAAATATACACCCACTGGCCACTTAGGTGAGTACAAAGGAACAAATGCTTTTTTACATAAATTTTTAATTACCAATAACGAGCCAACAATCTAATGGATATAGGCATTGAAACATGGTCATGGCAACCTACTGAATTTTATTTAATGCGTTACAATGTGTAAGAAAAGTGAATCAAGTGATTCTGATAGTGATATGGTTGTTGGTACCAGAGAGATGGTTTAGTACAGGGGTTCTTAACCGTTTGATAATTCCAGACCCTCAATGGATAGTCTAATATGGTCCCATACCCCTTCACTTGACTGTCGAAGTAATTATCACCAATCCTATTATTTGCCAGTATGTCTTCCAAATATTTCAATCGCTTGAATTTACTGTACTTTTGATATGGATTGCTAGGAATAGAACCTGAAAAAACCATAAGCATTGCTAAGTTTATTATATTTTTTTACTGAAGCAAAATAAAGTTATAATTTAGTTTTATTACACAAGAAAAAGGAAGAGAACATAAATGTACAAGTTTTTTTAGTATCTCGACTACAATAAAACAGACTTTTACTAATCTAGTGAGATATTTGCTATTGTTTTTGTGCAATCAAAGCATGGAATTGTGGTACAGTTACTGACAAAGCTACTCGCATGTCATCTGACACATCAAGTCGATTTCTCCACTTTGATTTCAGATTTAATAATGCAGAGAATTCTGTTTCACAGAGATACGTAGTTGTGAAGGGAACCAGAATATGCATTGCTCTAATTACCATATTTGGCTAAGCAGAAATTTGTTCACACCAAAACCGCTTGACATTCATTCCAGCCCTTTCGAAACCCCCAGCATTTGGTTCCCATACCCGCAAGGGGTATGGATACCCTCGGTTAAGAACACCTGGTTTAGTATTTCAAAAAATGCTGATCTACCGAAGCTGTTTGTGCGTTGAAATCATATTTTCTCCTTTTGTTCTGATCAAAGTTCGGAAAAAGATAAATATTCAATGAATGTCATTTCTGTGGTTAAAAATCCTTTGTTGATGAAATAAGTCGGAGGAGAATAACCAGACAGGTTCAGACTAGGAGAAAAGCAAATAACTACTCTCTTCAGTGGAAGTATACAGAAGAACGTCTAGCATTGAATCACATGAGCTACAGCAGCAGAAGACCGCATTAGGATTCACTTTTATCAGATAAGAACAAGATACTGAGCCTGCAATTCGCTAAGGATAAAAAAGACTGGGCAATAACAGATTAGATAAACGTTACCTGGTCTGATGAGTTTCGACTTTTGCTGAGACATAAGTATGGTAGGTCAGAAAAAATAACGTTGAATTATGGATTCGCCATTATCCTTACATTGATGTCTCAAGCGGGTAGTGGTCATTGTGTAAAATGTACGCAGAATATTGACATACACTGGGATCCTTAGCGTAAATAAAGAAACGTTTGAATATATAAGTTTTGTAGCTGACTATATATCTTTATCTGACCACAGATTTATGAACGCATCATCCCCTGGCAACTTGCATGGAAGAGATTTGCTGTCATATATATGGTTTGGTGCTCCTGTTGTATGTCTCGAGGTCATCGATAAAATCCAGAGACGAATATTGTTATGGGACCTTACCTATAATAACATAATGGACTATTCCATACTTAATAAATACTGCGCCTCAAGTTCAGTCTGAAGTCTGGAGTGAGGTCCGTCAGAAGTCTGTCAGTCAGTCAGAGCGAGCGAGTCAGTCAGTCGAGTCAGAGGCAGTCTGAAACAGAGTCGCGTTCAGACAAGTACTGATTGTTTGTACTAACATTTTCTATTTCTCTGTATATATTCCTGTTTGTAATATATCTGTGTTATTCCATATACGTGTTCGAGTTCTTCTTTATTGATTCTACCTTGGACTATCACCGTGGTACAAGGAACCGGACCATAACAAATATGCAAGACGATACGTCCTAATCTGGCATCTAGTCTACAATGGCTATCCCACAGACGTACCGCGGCCTCCCTCTGTCTATTCTACAAGTATTTTCACAGCAACTATTCTGACGAGCTACTTTCGCTGGTTCTCGGACTACATGAATTTAAGCGAGCTACCAGGATGGCATCTCAATCCCACGGTGTTACTGTTAAAATGGTTAAATGTAAGCGTCTCTTTTACTTAAACAGCTTCTTGTCCCGCAGTTCCTGTCTGTGGAACTCCCTTCCCCTTACTTGCTTCCCCGATGATTATAATCTTCAAATATTCAAGTGTAATGTCAATTGACATCTGACACCCTGAGCTTGTTCCCCGTCCTTCTCTGTATCCTTTGCCCAAACACGCCTCTTTACTCTTGTTCTTAATCCTCTGTAACACCTTGCGTGCTAGTGGCACTCCCGCCTTGGTTGGGGGTCAATTACCTTAAAAAAAAGCGATTTCCACCAGGAAGAACCCATAAATGTGTAATAATTTAAAATAAAAACGTTGAAAATGTATATAAATCTGAGACGAAAAGAGGGATAGAGAAACAGAGTGTGATAGCACTGTGCATTTAGTTATTCACATTATCTATATTATTCAGACTATTGTCCTCATCTTTGTCGCCATGTTTATTGCAAAGTTTCGACCGTTGTACGCTCCGGCCTTCTTCAGATGGTTGGAATGTCGAACTGAACCCTTTATTTCGTTTACTGTTCTAGTTCCACTTGCTATGTTTTTAGTGGATGTCAGTTATCAGTTATCTCCTGTTAATTTCCCTCTGAAAATTCTCTACTGCCTTAACCGGGTATTGAACTCACACTCTTTGGGTCCTGTCACTAACTAACGCCTTTATCCACTGTGCCATGTGTTCTTGAGGACTTGAGTTATTTGTTCATAAGTCTATTTCATGCATGAACATGTGTAATCATGATCTTCACATCATTCTGTTCTTTTTTTGTTTGTTTGTTTTTTGTCTTCAGCAATATTTACACTTTTATGAACAATATTACACTTTGTTGCCTTAATTCTAATAGATCACGCGTTAATTTATGAACGCATATATTTGATGTAACCGAAGAACATTCAATTTTGATCTCTGAGGACCTTAAACACGTTCTGAAATGTATCTTCCGAGTTTCCTATTTCTGCTAGACGAGTAACTGACACATCTTTGGATGTACATTTTGCTAAACACCATCGATGCCGTTTCCTTACATATAAAATCATACACAGACAGAAACATGAACATTTGGTTTACAAGAAAGTGATATTGAACTCTTTAGCCCATAAATATAGCATAAGTTAAAACTGTATTTGCATCACACACACAAACACACACACGCGCGTGCGCACACACACGCATACACACACATAGATATGTACATATACACAAACTTCTAATTAAATGGGTAAACAGAATAACGCAGTCTCGTGGCGCACTCCGTGGCCGAGCGGTTTAAAACACACAGGATCAGGTGGTGGTTTCATCTATCAAGGGTTACGCAGGTTCGAACCCTGATGGAGGGTAAGTTTTTCTTCTTCGGTAAACGTAATACACACTGTTTAAAAAATGGGGCTTGTAATGAAATACGAGTATTCACTAAAGATAACGTTCGATATAATAAAAATGTCAGATTGAAAATAAAATTCATTAATTATTTATATATATATATATATATATTAATGTGGATAAACCAAATAAATGGATGTTAGCAACTGTATATAGGTAAGTTATCGTGCACAGGTAAGCGAATAAATATTTACTTACTTTAATAAAAGGTGCAAACAAAAAAATTGTTCAGTTTGGTCTACCAGCTCATCAGGCACGAATTATAATATATAGATAGATACTAATAATATATAATCTAGATACGTTGACCTGAGACGTATTGAGTTTATTTTTGACCTGACATTTTCGCTGTGGAGTGACATTTAATGAAGATCGTATCTACTCGTGTATAAGCCGACTATAATAGAATAGAACCCTGAATTTTTGCCCACCGCACAAAAAGATTACCGGTGTATACTGAACCCGAACAGCGAAAATGCATGATTTTTAACCTCTTCATAAAACTTATCTGTGTATAGTCGTCCTCCCTCCATATTTTGTTTAAAATTTGATCCTGAAAACTCATCTTATAAACGGTATTCATCAATGAATCATTGGATTCAACGAATGAGCCTTTTGAAAATCAGTTTTTATTCATTAAAATTAAGTGACGTTTTAAACATTAGGTACACAAACATACACACACATACACCCACACACCCACACAAATACACACATATATGTGTGTGTATGTGAATGTGTGTGTATATGTGTATGTATGTGTATGTGCAAACATAATAGGAACGGACATTTTAAGTGATAATATTTAAAATTTTAACCGAGAATATATTGTTATGCAGTTATGTAATATTCCATATAAATCTTACTTATGTAAATGCATCACTCACATTCACGCATATGACTATAGATAGATATATTTATATATTTGTACACTAGATATATGTATATATATGTGTGTATATATATATATATATATATATTTATATATATATATATATTTAGTTTAAGCAAACTTAGGTAATCCGTATGGATAGACCCTAGGAGGATGATATCCAGAGAGAGCTCAATGTAAATACATATATATATATATATATATATATGTAATATATATATATATATATATATATACTTATATACTCGTGTATGCATCTAAATGGATATAGATAACTGTATCTCTCTCTTATATATATATATATATGTGTGTGTGTGTGTGTGTTTTGTGTATGTACAAATATATGAAATATTTTTCAATAAATATTACATTGAAGAAAGGATTTTAAATCATATATTAGACGAGTGACATTTTTTCTCGCCCGAAGTGATTTCTATATGATTTTTTTTTCCTGTCGATATTACAGGGACTGAATAAGATTCTGAAATAAAATATGAATTCATTTCAGTCAAATAAAAATGAAAAATGACGTTTTTGTTTTATTTCCTTTTCTACATATACACGCTCTAACGCCAGTAATAATCACACGTTTATATCTACTAATATATATATATATATACTCTGTCTGGAATATTGCCAGCCATATTTGATTTATCGACTACCGGTTATTTAACTCTGATATAACTTGGCAACCAATTAAGGGATGTGATCTAATGTAATATATGTGGTTATCGTTCTTGTCAGTCATTAGCGGTCAGTTTCTTAAACGTCCGCAGGTTTTATGCGTTGCTGTTATCCACAATTTACATGTTTCATATACAAAAGCTGGCATCCTACAGGCATTAGATACTGAGAAATAGATAAAAAATATTGAAAAATTGATGGATGTACGAATAATTTTGTCGTTGACGTTTTATTTACGTCAATATCTGTTCCTATGAATCCATAAACATGCATATATGTCCTTAATATATATATATATATATATATATATATATATATATATATATATATATATATATATATATATATATATATATATATATATATATATATATATATATGTTATTATCATCTATGAAATTACCGAAGAAATATCTTCCTAACTTTGCCTTTCGAATGTCTGTCTACATTGTGCTGTCATTTCATACGTACAAAAAGAATATTTTATGCAAG
Source organism: Acanthosepion pharaonis (assembly GCA_903632075.3). Classification (NCBI taxonomy): domain Eukaryota; kingdom Metazoa; phylum Mollusca; class Cephalopoda; order Sepiida; family Sepiidae; genus Acanthosepion; species Acanthosepion pharaonis. The sequence continues at coordinate 1,454,708 of CAHIKZ030001990.1, forward strand.
TATGTAAACATGCTTTATATTTAAATACAGTTCCATACGCACATACGTATGGTTTCGATGTAGGTAAGTATCTGAAATTGATTCCCTATCTTGAATAAAATAGTTTCTTGTCGAGATAATCTGATGCTTCTTCATATTAGAATTTGGCTTCCTTTTTTTTATTTTTTCTTTCTTGTTTCTACCATTTCGCCTCTTCTTTCTCGTTGTTCCCAAATCATCTGTAGACAAGATTAGAATTTTGTTTCATTCTTCAATGCAAACCTCTTCGCAAATAAATGCGGATAGCAAATGACCTTCTTGAAATGTATGATTCTTCCTGTTTAGGAAATTTTCACCAATCAAATATTATTGAGCAAAGAACAATTATTTCGTAATGCATTGCACTCATCCGTTGTCCTATAAGTAATACAAGTATTTGTGAGGAGGCACGGTGGAATAATAGATAGCGGCTTGGATTGAGGAATCGGAGAACCGAGTTCGAATTCCAGTATAATCCATTACATTCACTTACGTGCTAATATCTATGACTGGGTTCTATAGCCTTGGATGACAACTGGTCTAGGAGAAGGACAACTCTGAATTCAAACCCGGAGTGGAGCCTCTAAGGCGGATGGACGGCACTTTGTGCTACCTTCCGGCAACTCCTGCAGCCATGCTGGTACCAAACGATATTGGTTTATCCTCTCCTTTGGACTCTGCTAGCAAGGCCGAGACGGGGAACTAGACATCCGGACAGCCCTAGTTCTCCATATGTCCCGCCTAGGATCGTGGCGCACTGAGCGCTGCTTCATCCTCTCTCGAGACGGACGGATGCTGACGACGACGAATACAAGTATTTACACACTCACATACACAAATACACACAGATATACGTACTCAAACACATAGTCAAACAAATACGCACGCATGTTGATGCATACACACCCCATTATATAACAAGAAACATACAACCAACTTAACACATTAAAAAAAAAATACATTTACGCAATTATCCAAACAGATCGAAATACGCATATATTCATTTGAATCGGTGGCCATATTTGGATTTTAACTTTCATTTGTTAACTATATTGTCTGGTGGTTAGTGACAACCGTGTTTGAATCTAACCATCGTCGATTTGTAACTTTTTGGTATTATCGATCTGGGATGACGATCAATGCCAATGAAATTGGGTTGATGAAATTGTTCGATTTCAGTTGATGGTTGTAATTGTAGGAATTCAGAAGCTGTCGTAACAGAAGGTTCGGCATATTGGTCGGGATCAACTACTGATCATGTTAGATTAGGTGAACTTACTCAGGAATTCTAAGGTCCGCGAAGAATAGCTGTATTATACACCACAAGTTGAATATGTTGCTTTTAAGATACCCAAAATGAGCCTGATAAAGCGTTTGCAACAGGGACTAGATAGCCATAGGAGTAAGAATGTATAGTTTCTCGCGATGCCTACGCACACTCAATATAAATGTGTGTGTGTCTGTGGACACTGAGGTCAACAGTGAGGGGCAACAGTCTGTTTCTTACTTGCAGGCAATCTAAAGTGACGACCTGAAGATTGCATACAAGCATGAAACAGATTGTCAACATGCGGTGGAACCTCAGGGTTCACTTTTATATTTGTATACATTCTATTGTTGATATTAAGCAGGTTTACCCATAAATATCGCATACCTTCAATCTATGTACATACATACATATATATATATATATTGTGAGGCGCTATATATATATGTATGTATATATATATATGTGTGTGTGTGTGTGTATGAGGAGGTACTATAATTTTTTGCACGGCCCTATCCATATCACAAAATCTGTATTAAGATATATGGTTATATATATATATATATATATATATATATATATATATATATATATATATATATATATATATATAGTTTAAAGAAGCAATGTTACAATAAAATTTAAATTGAAAATTCCCACAAACCACTACACAAAATGATGTGAAGACAAATGTAAAAAAAAAAAAAACGTTAATACTGTTAATTCTTAATAATCACTTACATTTCAGAAATCTTTATGGAAATGATAAAAGAGTCTCAGATTTGGTTACTGTATAAATCGAATCTAAACACATCCCCAATTTTGGTGCTGTGTCCATTGACATTGTCAAAAGACTCAAGAACAATGATATTCAAGAGAAACTATGTAACGGCAACAGCAGGCAGAATCTAGACTTTATTTACGCTCTCAAAATCAAAATAATAAACGACCCAAGAACATTCATGCGTAGCCTAGCTGATAAGCTAAAAGTGGACAACGACGTCATTATAACAATCTTGAATAACGACGAGGTACTGAGATTCCTAAGCCTTGCATCATTAAATGAAGGCATGTAAATCCTTAAATCATGATCACACCTTTCCGCAGAGTCCAGGGTGGCTAAGAGACTGGAAATTTGTCTATTATTAATATAGTTTTGGTATCATGGATACATTAGATTATGGCTACGAGGCCCTATATACATCAATGAGCAATTTTATACGTATTGTGGTATATTTCTTTATTCTTCTTGATAAAGCTATCTGTAATTTTTGCCACTGTAATTCCTCTTCCATTGGCGGAACTTTCTACGTTCATGTTTCGTATCGAAATGTCGATGCGGCTTGTCATAATTACCCACGAGAACTCACCACCGAGCAAACCATGCCATTTTGAAAATGATTTTAACTATGTCCTTTATCAAAGTCTTTCTTATTGGCCATATTCATCACATAAAAGTGAATTAATCGAGGCCGACGCACATACTTATATAGCTGTGACCCTGATATGTACAATTGTTACGAGTCAGTAGCTGTTCTTCTCGTTTCATGTCGTTGATCCCAATTTGTAAGTTATTATTGCATATAATACATATATATTTCTTGTTGCATGAGGAGACGTTATAATGTCTTACGGCTCTGCCCACTTCCCGGAATCAATATTCCGATACCTCGGCATCGAAATACTGATTTTTTGAAATCGGTCGGGCAGAATATATAGAGATGGGAATAAATCATCAGATGGTATAATACATGTTACTAGCTGAAAGTTTCATTGCATAATATCTGATTTATGTGAACCACTAAAATAAGTTCGTTTAAAGACATAATGTTAAAGGTCTAAAGAAAACATTTATTCTTTATTAAATTCCATTTCTATTGATGTACTTGCGCATACACACACACACACACACACACACACACACATATATATATATATATATATATATATATATATATATGAGTGTGCGTGTGTGTGGTAACGATATATGATATATAGATTTAACGTATGTTATAGATTAAAGTGTTCGATATTAGAGATAGAGCATTCGTAAATAAAAAAAGTAGACATTAAAGTCAACACTCATCAGCGAGTCTGTTTCATGCTTGAACGCAATCTTCAGGCCTGACGATTGCGTTTAAGGTTGAAGTACATTGTCACCGTTCGGTGTTGACCTCAATGTCCCTTAAAAACGGTCACCACTAAAATCAAAAGCACAATTCCTGATATAAATAATATAAATTAAATTTACAAGCTTTTTATATCCCAGAAATAAACTTGATAAGGCTGGTACGAAAACGGTTGTTTTTTTTTACTTTTAAAATGCCATATAAAAAATTTTGCTTATTCCTAGCTATATCATATATATATATATATATATATATATATATATATATATATGTGTGTGTGTGTGTGTGTGTGTGTTTGTGCATGTTAGCAAATGCATCCCACGACTTTCTATCTTCCTTCTTGAAAGCAACCAATTTTTGTCGAATGTGTGCTGAATATGGCATGCAATTTTGGCAAGTTTCCTTTTGTGTCCACTTGACACCAGAATGAAGTTCGCAAAAGAATCTTAACGGATATTTCCTTTCCTTTCTATTTAACAGAATAGATTGCTGCATGGATGTGTGTGTGTGTGTGTGTGTGTGTGTGTGTGTGCGTGTATGGTTATATATGAGTGTGTGTACACACACATATAACTATTAACATATTGCCCAATATCTGTGATCGAACGCTTGAATATATACGCGTGGTCATGTGTGACGTCCCGCGCTGTGATGCGATTTTCGCTTCCGCGTCTCGTATACACGAGTTTGTCATTGCTTTGAAATTTTTCATGCAACAAAAACAGACTATCATTTTGTTTCGTCCGTATATTGTTTGATATATTGAAATGTTATTGTCATATTTGATAATGGCTTATTTAAGCCGAAAGCTTAGATTGGATTTAAACATGTATCAATATGGTGATTTCCTTTCATCTTTCAATGATAATGTTATTAAGCTTATCAGACAATATGAAAGGAACTTACTTAAAATAAATAGACAAAACTTGTCTATATTATTTAATGAAACATGCATCAATAAAAATTGCTGCCTAAATATACACAATATATATATATATATATGTGTGTGTGTGTGTCTGTGTGTGTGTGTGTATTGATATAGTTATCTTTAATTTCTCATTAGTATGTTTACATGTTCGGAATTGAAAATTTTGTAAACGCTTCTAATGATCAAATAAATAAATGTAGAACAAGGAACAAAGACGAGCCTTTTTAGTGTTTCTATATGAATTCAAAATATGAGCCGCCATTTTAGAGATGAACGATTCTAAAATTCAATCGCAAATGCAACTTGGTTCCTGACCATCTGTTTCACTTGCTTTCAATTCGGCGCTTTTGGAAAAATCGAAAAAATCTTTTCATGTGAGATTTTTTCTCGTTCTCATTTTTCTCGCTTTTTTGTTAGACGAAGGAATTTATTTCTTTTTCTCATTCTACAAACACTTAGAAATTGAGAAATCTAATCAAAAGTTTAGTTAATTTTCTTTGCTGTGGAATACGGAAACAAGAGAAAAAAATAAAGAAAGAAAAAATAAACAATATTTTGAATTTCAAACTTGAATGACACACCATCTGGTGTTCAAATGTAAAAATGTTTGTTTTATAAATCATGAGAAAAATAAATGAAATGAGATTGAATTTACAGCAGTAGAGATTTAAATATCTTTAAAAAAAAGAATTATTTCATTTTCAAAATGTTTTAACAAACGGCAGATATATTCTAATGTGTTTACTTGTAGGTGAGAAATGCTTGCATTATTTACATTATTTGGACTCTTATCTTCATCTTTATAGCCACAACGTTTCAGCCGTTGTACTCGGCCTTCTTCAGGTGATTGAAATTTCGAATCGAACCCTTTATTTCGTCCACAGAGGTAGATTGATCTAGTTCCACGTGTCATGCCTCTTCCGGATGTCTCAGTTATCTCCCTTTAACTCAGTTCTCCAAGTTTTGGTTCACCACTGCTGCGTCCTGGTATTGAACTCACAACTCTTTTGGTCTAATCAGTGGATCTAACCAACGTCTTTATTAACTGGGCCATCTGTCTATGAATTTTTGGCATTTATAAAAGTAATGACTGAGCAACCATTTTTGCCAGTGCTCATATTGCAATTTTTTTTTATTATTACATTTTTACCAGAGCTTATATTGCAATTTTTTGTTGTTATTCATTGATTTTTCTCTAGTACTCCTTTTTACTGGTTCCCATATTGTATTCATTTCTATGCTTGGTCGGCTCAGGAGATTTTTGTGGACTAGCATATGTGCTGATTCCTTAAGTTTTCATATTTTCCCGAGATACTCTCTACCTGTTATTTCAACCTCATCCCACAAGAGGCGGTGATCTCCCTTTTCCCTCCATATGTGGTCAGCTATGCCTGATTTTTCTATTTCCCCTCTTGTTATCGCTTTATGATGTTCTTGTAGTCTTACCTTAAGTGGGTGACCTGTTTCTTATTGAATTGGATAAATGGGATTTATTTCTATTAAATCAATTTTTTTCTGTTTTCTATGCATCTGCATCCGTGTACAGTTAATTATATGTAAAGTATGTTTATTCATTAGTTGGAAATACAATAAATTAAAAATTTGTATATGTATATGAATATTTTGCATATGAATATTTGTTCCCCCCCCCTACCGTATATATTGGGGAAATTGTATGACAAAGTAGAAAAAGTTTACTTGTGACGCGTTTCGTCCTTCAGGGCTTCATCGGACTAAAACTTTTATGTTGCTAGGAGTACACATTGCCACTGCAGACGGGTGATGGGAATTATAGAATTTTTTATATATAAGTCGAATTCATTTAGAGTCTTTTTATTTTCGTAAAAAATGTCTCTTGATTTAAATCCAATCGAGAATCTGTGGTTAGTTTGCAAAGAACAACTTCGTGGAATGGACATACGAAGTACTAACATGTACACTGGGTCATGTTTTATTGGGAAAATACAAATGTAAATAATAACGGAATTATTCGTTTTGTTTCAATTGATTTTCACAACGGCGTAGTTATCGATTTCAATGTATATATATATATATATTATATATATATATATAGTGGGACTCGTTTTAGAAAAACTTTAGGTATTTCGGCTTGTAATTGAACAAACCAATGCCCAAGGAAAAATAAGGAATAAAAAATGAAACAACTAACAACATGAAATTGAGGCCAAAACAATCGACCAGAATTCAAGGTCAGAGTCCAAAGAAAAAACTCCAAAACGAGTAAAAGTAAAAGTAACTACGCAAAGTGCTCAATACACGAAGTAGAGCAAACTTAATATAAACCTAAAGAGCCAGTTCACCCTGACTACGGTCTGTTTATGGGAAACCTAGGTAGGTTTACCTGGCTCTCTAGGTATATATATATATATATATATATATATATATATATATATATATATATATATATATATAAACCATTTTTAACACTTTTCTTATTCCTATCAGTTAATCCCACTATTCTCTACTAAAAAACTTCCTTCTTCATTTTCTATAGCCTTGAATTATTGACTTTTCATAAAACATGATTCATTTTTCAGTTGATGTTTTCAATATTTGGAAATTACAAGTACAGAAGACACAGCGGGGAACGAGGCAACATGTAACATAGTCTGAAAATCAGCCAAAATGCAGATGCACATCAATGGGTCTGTATATTGTTGCATTTGTAGTAAAATCGACGTTTCACTTCTTTGCTCATACAAAGATATTTTTCTCGGTGAAACCTATTTTAACTGACTGTACTCACTTAACCCCTGTAATACATACAGAATAAAAAGAAAGCAACAGGGTGAAATATTTCAAAATACAATTTTGAAGTCGTCAACCTAATGTTTATACCAAAACATATAGCAAACTACAAACTATATATCTATAAAGCATGCTTTTACCTTGAAAGTATCAATTATATAAAAATATCTGTATTTGAAGGTATGAAATACTGTTCAAATAATATCTAGTTGAAGGCATAAAATTGCGTACAAAATATTTCGATTTCACTATTAAATAAGCCTTAGGAGTTGATATGTCGCTAAACAAAACCAACGAACAAACCACCAACCAATCAACCAACCAACAAATTAACCAACCAACCAACCAATTAACCAACCAACCCACCAACCAATCAAGCAACCAACCCACCAAAAAAACAACAAACCAAACAGTGAACCAACCAATCAACCAATCAACCAATCAACCAACCGAACAACCAACCAATCAACCAATTAACCAACCAATCAACCAATTAACCAACCAACCGAACAACCAACCAATCAACAAAATAATTTAAACGGGTCACTTACTTACAGCACAAATTTGCAGCAATTATGGATGTATAATCCTGGTAATTTTTTTTTTATTTCAATGGTAATATTTTTTTTAAAAAAAAATATATTGCTGATAATATTTTTTCCCAAAAACATATTGCTGGTAAAAGATTTTCCAATACTTTTTGTTGGTATTAAAAAGTATTTTTATACTTTCATGGTGTTTTCCCTTTTGGGGAGGGGGCGGTAAGTATTTGCCCATAGCTGGGAACCTAACATGTGTTACCACCCTGGATTAGGGTGGACTTGGGAACACCAGCAATTAAGAAGTTGTTCCACACTCCTCAAAACCTCCTGATCAAGGCTTTGCTCTCGGATGTAATTTATCGTCTTACTCAGGATGTAGTTTACCGTCTTTTTTATATATACATATATATATATATATATATATATATATATGTGTGTGTGTGTGTGTGTGTGTGTGTGTGTGTGTGTGTGTGTGTAAATGTGTGTGTGAATTATCTACAAAGTTTTATAGATTATAGATTTTCTTCTTAAAAGAGATGGTGTTTTTTATTGACAGAATCTCAAGAATTAATTCTTTTTACTTTTAATGTTCTTAAAAGTTTTCTTTTGGTTTCTTTTACTTTTAATTTGCTAATTATCTTGGGTTGGGACTTGGTTTCCAATGGCAACAGCATTTCCTTTGACACAAGGAAGATCCTTTATGACCCTTTAGGTTGTTGATCAGATAACAAGACATGACAGAGCGAAGAAGAGAGAAAACAAGACTGCATTTCAATGTTCGCCCCCCCCCTCTCTCTCTCTCTCTTTTGATCTCCAGATTCAGAGGGATTGGCATGATCCTAGATAGGATTAAAGAAAAAATTCAAATGTGAAAATATCATTGCAGCTAAATAAACTTTCTGAATGCAATAAACATCGCACGTTCTTTTTGTTCATATATCGATTTTTATGACGAAGATGATTTTATATCCATTTTTTGCCTCATGTTTGTTTATCCAACAATTATTTTTTGCACCAGTTTTAAGTTTTCACTGTCCACTCCTCTTTCTATATATTTCAGAGAAGCCTAGTCTGGTAAAACGCCATATATGGGCTAATGAGTGTTAGAAAGATCATTTTTACAAATGAAATAAGTTTGCTAATTCGATGTTACCTAATTTGACACTCATTCAAATTCTAGTTTTTACTTGAGATCGAACACACTAATGCAAAATACGCAACTATTTCAATCCTGAAACGGTCACTTTATGATTATTCTGTAGCCACGATGAATTATTTTTGACTAAATTCTGACTTTAATATTTAATTTTGATTTTATTTTTTTATTTCTCAACTTCAAGCTTCCTTTGATTTACTGCCGCCATCGTTGGTGTTCATGTTTTTCATTCCTATGACGATTTTTATTCTTTTCATTTATTTGTTTTGGTTTCATTCTTCTTCAGTGAATTATTCGTATTGATTTTATCTTTAAATCAAACGATCAGGTAAAAGGTCTATAAAATTACCATCACCTTTCTACCTATCCACAGTCTGTCAGAAGTGTTTCGATTCTTCTTGTTTTCAAATTCTTTCCATTCTCTCTTCAGATGTCTTTGGAACCATCATTCCCAGTGCACCAACGATTAAAGGAATATCCTTTGCTTTAATTTACAGTTTATCAATGTATTTATCAAAGATTTCGTAGATTCAAATTTGTCTCTCTCTTGATTATTAATAGTAGTAGAAGTAGCACTGGTTGAGATGCCACAGACGCGTAAGCATTGAAGAACAAGTAAGAGTGATACTCCAGCACTCTCCTCAATATTCTTTCTTATTTCTCGTTGGCACTCCCTTTTTGCTTGGGGTGAATTGCCTTAAAAAAATAAGTTTTGTTTGTGATTCTAACGAGAATAAAGTGAGTTCCTAATTTGATAGCGCTGGTTGTCAAAGGACCATCCAGTTTGCTATTTTGTAATTTAATATGTCAACTCTGTTTTCTAGAGTACCAGTTATAAGGCTTACAACTTCCATCTTCATGTTTCACAAATGTATCACTTTTATGCCATGAGCATGTTATATGTTTTCGAAATTTCAATTTTACCTCTTTCGGAATATCGTCTAAACTTTTTTATGAGGAAAATTTCTGGATGTTTTATTATTATTAGTCGTGATTAGACTGAATTTGACGTCTTAGGCAATCTTATTTTTCACTCTACGCTTCTGGTTTGTAGATGCGCCATTTATTTGTACAGTGATTTGCACAGTTCTTAGGGAAGTAAAGTTCCATCCTAGCGATTTATCACTTATTATATTATGGACATGTTAATTTGTATTGACATTTATCAGTTTTGTATTTTAGCCTAAGTTTTCATATTCTTTGTTCTCATAGACTTTGTTTGGACTACTATTCATATAAATCGTGTTTCCATCTTCAAGTGTCCGTTACACAGACATTAACCTGTCATTTCGACTGGAGTGGGATAATCATTATTATTATTATTACTACTACTACTACTTTTCTCAAGCAGATCTTATACCGTAATTAAACGGTCCAGAGTGGGGTCATTAAAAAGTAAACACGGCGTCTGGCACTTATCCAGCTCTCTCTGCGGCAAAAATAGTTTCCCCGGAATTCTGACTTTTCCAAGACTCTGTTGCTGAAGCATTTCAAATCGAATCATAGTCGCTATTTTATTTAACATTTTTTGAATTTTGTTTGTCACAGCTTCAACGGCGACAGCGATGACAGGAAAGACTTCTACTTTCTTAAGCCCCCGTAGTAGTTGTTGTCGTCGTCGTTGTTGTTGTTGTGGTTATTATTATTATTATTATTATTATTATTATTATTATTATTATTATTATTATTATTTCCTTTGATTTCTGGTGTGTACACATTTCTTTCCGGGTCCCGACCAGAGACCTAAGATCAGAAATGGCATCATGATATTTTCCACTGAGCAGTTTTGAAAACAAAACCACACATTTTACATAGATAAAGCCCTTCGTTAGGTGTGGGCTGTACTTATAAGAATATTTTTTTGTATTTTTTTAAGGCATGGGTTACCAGGAATTCTTTCAATTAGTCTATTGGAATCTTTTCCAATCAATCCGAGTGTTCTAACTACAACTGGAATTGCTGATATCCTCATGTGCGACACTTTTGAGATTTAGATTTCAATATTATTGAAGCTTGATAGTCTGGGCGACTAACTTCGATTGTTCTTTCAGTGTATATTGTAAAATTCCATAAACTTTTTACAGGTCCTATCTCCGTAACTGAGTTTGGGTGCAGTTCATACCAATTTCTTGCAGATATTATTATTATTTTCATATGGAATTATTGATGTCATCAGGTGCCATATTTTCGGGATTTAAACTTCAAGATCTTTGATAGTTATTATTATTATTATTATTATGAATTCTCGCTTATCAGTGATGAAGGGATTTCTTCCACTAGAAATAGAATTCATATGCCAATTGATATAATGCTCTCTAGTGCAGCTGATGTAAATTATAAAGACCACAACTGATGAATGAAATCCTATCTGCACAAGAACATAATCTTAAATAAAAAATATAGCAATTGGAATGACTGCAGCTGTCGAGACACCTAGTCATTGTAATCAATCTTTCAATCATTTCAGTCAAATAATCAATCGATCAATTTTGTTCATATTTAGACGTTTGTTATTGCTTCCATAATCCTCGATTGATTATGTGAAATTAATTTTAGCGAATCTTTTCTTTTTCAAAAAATTAATTTCCCTCTTTTTCTTTTTTGTATCTTTGCCGTTTTTTTTATGTCTTCTGCTGTTTATATGATTCCGCAAATGTTTTATTAATGATTGAAATTATATGACTCAACAATTTTACACAATTTACACAAAAAATGAAATATAAATAAACAACGCACACATAAGAAAGGAATATTAATTCATATATAAAGGTGTGTGTATGTGTGTGTAATTTTTTTCTATATTATCAGAAGCGTCCATTGCATAATCATGGGGAAATGGCTAAGTGTAATCGACTCTTCTGATGACTTATGTTAAACCTCGCAAAGAAAATGCCATAATTTATTTATGAACTATCTTAAAAGATGCGCTCCGTTCAGACTTTTAAGCAAGCTGGCGTGGAGAGCATAATTAGGCCTTCTGTCCCAAACTAAAGGGACGTCTGGTCTAGCTTAAAAAACAGCAATGATAATGTTTGAATTCGTCAATTCACTCCATGGAACTTCAAAATCTCATTTTATCTTTGATTCGGGCTATACTTCCAATTCCGGCCAAAATACCGATTTGGGCCGAAATTCCAATTCGGTTCGACAACTGAATTCTTCAATCACAAACTCTGTGGAACTTCAGTTGAAGTCTTCAAATCACAAACTCCAAGGAACTTCAGTTGAATTCTTCAAATCACAAATTCCGTGGAACTTCAGTTGAATTCTTCAAATAATAAACTCCGCGGGATCTCAAAGCCTTACATTACTAAACCTCTCACTTTAACAACGATTCTTTGGCATTTTGAGAAAATAAAATTGATTTCTCAAATTCTGAATTCAAACTGAATCTAAAACATTTTTTAAATTCACAAAGTTTTTGTGTCAGTTTAAATTCAATATAATTTAAACTATTCAATAATTTTTTTTCAGTTATTTTAAAATTTGAATTTTGAACTGCATCTTCCTCATCCGGGCACAAATCCCAATGCTGGATGTTCAAGCCCCAGATGAAGGGAAGTTTTACAATCCCAGGATCATCCTGATTCAAAAAAAAAAAAAAAAATTATACCTTTGACCAATGTAGAGCAAAGTTTGAACTTTCCTTGTGAAGTAACTGGTTGTAAATAGTGTCCTTTTATAGTCCCAGTAAACAGAAATAGATTCTTCTCAAAAGAAGAGAGTAACGAAAATAAAAACAAGGGATTTAACACTGTTTGATTATTCATAACAATGTGTAACTGAATTCAGAAAATATTTTGAAATATTAATAAGAAAGCTTTATTAATGATATTATTATCTGCAAAGAAGAGAGTAACGAAAAAGGAATAATTTAACGGTGTCTTTATTTACTAACTGTAAGTTTTCCATATACACATTCTGTGAACGGATCATATAAGCGAAGATCTTTTAACAAATTCTGTGGCTGGAAACCATTAATATCTGGAATGTCTCCCATTCTAATGTATTATGAATGATAGCCTTAGCACATAAAATTCATTTATCAGACTATAAGTTTTACTATGGCAGTAAATCCGAGGAGATGGAATCCGAGGAAATATGAAACATACGAGGGCAAAGCCAGGATGGAACGATGGAACTGGCGTTATTTGCAAAAAATAAATAAAATAAAATAAGAAAAGTATGTAAATAATAAAAACACATAAAATCTTTAATCCATTGAAAGAAGCAATGACTCTGTACAGACCAATTGCGCATGCGCAGTAATTTCTATATATATTTTGCGACAAAACCCTAAGGTTTACTTTGTGATATATAAAACAATTATAGATCAAATGGTTTAGGGTGATCATGTGCAAATAACCTGTCCTATTTTCTGTCAACTCTTCAATTCAATTTTTTTGCCTTGTAGGCACTTTTCTTCTTTCCTCGTTTCGAGGTGAACATTTCTCGTCTCTGAAGTTATTTGCATAAAGCATTAAGTACAGTAGCAGAGATTGTACAAGTAATAAAAGTTGAAGTAAGCGTTTCTAAAGTAGCAAATGGATGTGGTTAACATCACTGCACTAAGACTAAAGGCTGTAAATAGAACATTATCAATTTATATACACTGAAAAACGATCCTGAGCGTTTTTCGGCCATTAATTGAAATTTCATGCAACCAATAAGTACCGGTAAAAATACCAGATTAAAAGCAAGCGACCCGGCTACATAGATTTTTGGACCAATGAGAAATCGCTTTAAATCAGAAAGAAAACATTTACTTGTGCCACTTAAACAGGATAAAGAACTTAACTTCAAGACAGTTGAAGAAGCAGAGAGAAAACGTGGTTAAAATACATAAAAATATGTGTACATGGAGGGCAGAAGACAGAGTGGGAAAGTTGTAAAAATACAATACATTTTAAGTTAATAAATAATTAGTATAATTTTAATTGTCCATAATATCCGGAACTTCATATTAAGAGATGAACGTGAACAGCATTGATGTGAAGAGACTGCAGGTTTTTTTCACAATCTCCACCCGTCTTCGTAATTTTGTTATATATACTTTCGCTTAATAATCAAAATAGGTTACATGTCGTCAACAGGTATTCGCTTCAATTACAATTTCCATTGTTTTTTTCTAAAAATCTTACAAATTCAGACAAGGATCGGTAGTACAGGTGCCAGTGTTCAGATGACTGTCGAGACGACTGCCTCTTGCAAGTTTTACAGTTTAAATCTATATAATATCTAAATGTATTTTTTTAAAATATTTTATTAGTAATTTCTGTAACATTTTGCTGTACTAGAGTTATACTTCTTGAAGTGGAGACGACAAGTAATTGTGTATTTTTAATGGCGATGATCTACTCAATATTTTTATGTAAGATGAAAAGAGCGACTCATTTAAATAAAAAAAGGCAGCATACGACAGTAATAATTGGGAGATGTGGAGTAATGGATAGCGGCTCGGATTGTGGAATCGGAGAGCTGAGTTCGAATTCCAGTCGAATCGATTACATTTCCCCTGGAAAAGGTGTGAATCCTCTGCTTCTCCCTCCCCAGGTATGAGTAAATAGCAGGACAGACCTTGGATGGCAACTGGTTTACCGCAGAAAGAAATGTCAACCTAATGCGGGAAAAATCTGCCTCGTCAGTCATGTATCGAAGGATACATGATCGCCTTCACGTGTATCACGCATGGCACATAACTGACTGATATTTAAAGATACACAAGTGAGAACATTCTAATAAGGAAAAGATTTTTAATTTCATAAATGCTATTATTTTTGACGGCATAGGTAAACTAGTGAATTAATCAATTATTAAATCCGGGTCAAGATTCGGTGTAATTAGCATCGCTGTTAATACAGAATTTTATGTGTTTTTCAATCAATAAGACTTCCGATCCTTCCGACACTTTGTCAGCTTAGGAAACGGGAAAATTAACGATTTTGTTGCAAAGACTTTCTGTTTACAATGTAACGCTACTGATAAACGAGACCTTTACTTCCTGTTCTTCTTTTCTATAAAACCGAATCTAAAAAAGAAAAGAAAATAGTAGAAAATGAATCATTATTATTATCAATAATAATTTTAGAACTGAAAAAAAGATGAGCATAATGTGAGGGGAGGGGACCAGATGAAAAACAAAGTAAGAAGGGAAGAAAAATGAAGTTAAGGAAATGTAAAAGAATAACATTAATAATAAACCTTATAAAACAAGTAGAATATTGAAAACTAAACCCAAATATGGACATAACAATGAATACTTGGGAGGTATCCAATGAGTAATTTTCTGAACCCTTCCTAAACTGGACACAATGAATAGAAACTTGGATCACGGAACAAAAATGTTAAGGAAAAAATAGTGTTCTACCCAATAGATTATAAGTGAAAAATAAGGACAAAGAGAATATTATTTATTGAATAATTCCGTCAGTATTAAGGAAATTAGGAGCTACTATGGCTGCGCAGAGAACATCTGAATAAAAAAAGCTGAGTCTATATTAATTACTGTCCAGAACAATTTTACACTATATTAAGACTAACACAGACAAGAGATAAAACAGTAAATGTAGAACATGCGTTAATAAAGAAGTTAACGTTAATTATATAAAAGGCAGATGCAGTAAGAGTAAAACTATAGGCATCAATAGGTAGAAAATGTTCTTGAATGGAAAAAGCACACAGACTAGGCAAATCACTAGAATATTTACAAATAAAAATCTGTTTTTATTCATATAAATTAACTTCTTTTTATCTTAGATTTGATCACGTGGGCTGTACTTGTCAAAACAATTTTTTGTATCTCCTTGAGGCATGGACTTCCAGGAATCCCTTCAATTAGTCGACTGCAATCTTTTCCAACCAGTCTTAAGGCTCCAACTACAAAAGGGATTTTTGATGTTCCCATATGCCACATTTTCGAGATTTCTATTTCAAGGTTCTTGTATTTTGACAGCTTTTTGAATATCTTCAAAGATACATTGCAGTCAGCAGGGACTGCCATATCAATAAGGAGGCATTTATTATTATTATTATTATTATTATTATTATTATTATTAATATTTGATTTAATTTGATTTCTGGTGTATACTAATTTCTTTCCGGGTCCCAACCAGAGACCTAATGTCAGAAATGACATCATGACATTTTCACTAAGCATTTTTGGAGGAAAAAAAACACCACCTACAATCACATATAATTTACATGGATAAACCTTTTCATAAGGCGTAGGCTGCACTTGTAAGTACAATGTTTTGTATTTCTTTAAAGCATGGCCTACCAGGAATCCATTCAATGAGTCAAATGTGCCCCATTTTTT
Source organism: Acanthosepion pharaonis (assembly GCA_903632075.3). Taxonomy (NCBI): domain Eukaryota; kingdom Metazoa; phylum Mollusca; class Cephalopoda; order Sepiida; family Sepiidae; genus Acanthosepion; species Acanthosepion pharaonis. The sequence continues at coordinate 1,470,832 of CAHIKZ030001990.1, forward strand.
GAAATTTCCGCTTCAAGATCCTTGAATTTTGATAGGTTTTTGAAGATCTTTAAAGATATACTGCAATCTTCAGAGTAAGATGCCATGTCAATAAGAGATTATTATTATTAATATTATTATTATTATTATTTATATGCCTGCATTTATTAATGTATCTAATAAGTTTCAATGCAGGTGAAAATTATCCAAAACTAATTTGTGAGAGTAATTACCTCCAATGTAGGTAAATGAGCGAGAATAATGAAGTGAGACGCTGTTGATATGGTCCGCTATCGAAAAGGTTGTTTCTTTCAAGTTTGGAGGATGGAGCAGCCAAGACGACATGGGTGACACATCGATAGACGTGGGTACAATTAGAGGCCGTTTGAGAGGACTGCGTTTCTTGACCTGAAGGACACCTCAAACATGGCCGAAACTGTAGGCTATGCACTTCTTTGATAGAAGAAGAAGGAGGAGGAGGAAGAGGAGGAGGAGGAGGAGAAGAAGAAGAAGAAGAAGAAGAAGAAGAAGAAGAAGAAGTGATGATATTAATGATTATGATCCAGAAGAAGAAAGACTTACTACATTGATGGTGTAGTATCATATTTATTCATAATTTGCTTTATTTCTGAATATCTATCTATCTATCTACAAAAGTGGGCACAGAAAGGTACAATCAATAAAAGCGAAATGCTTCCTGATAAAGACTGGCCATATCTGATATGGTTTACAATTTGGCGGGAGCACGATGGAGTAATAGATAGCGGCTTTGATTGAGGAATTCCTCTACAACCAGCTCTGGGTAAGTAACAATACAGACCGGTTTGTATAGACTTAGTCGGCATCTGGTCTGCCGCAGAAATAAATGGCACAGTTCCTTTTTTAGGCAGTGGAATATCTATCTATCTATCTATCTATCTATCTATCTATCTAGCACGTGGCTGAATGTTTAGAGCGCCCACAATCTGACCATAAGACCCGTGTCCAAATCTCACCATGGTCTATTTGTCAGGAAGGAGACTTCCTGATGTTATCGGAGTAAGGGGGAGTGTGGATCCTAGAGTGGGGCATCTCTAGAAAGTGCCTGAAAACTATACTACGAGTCGAGCCAACCTTGTGAGTGAAATTGGGTAGACGGAACCCATGAGGTCCGTCGATAGCTGTGTTAACACGAAGTCACAAGTAATCGTGACCGAAGGCCTCGGCGTTTCACAGAAACTGTAACTAAGGACTGCTCACCATAGTCGCAGTATAAACCACAGGTGAGTTCTGACCAAACAATAATGTGTCTGAGCAAGCGTCTGCAATTGGGATTGGCTAGTAAACTGGTATCCTCGAATACGAGTGGCCAGCTATTATCTATCTCTTGTAGTCTTTTCATTATCTATCTCTCTATCTATCTCTTTTAGTCTTTTCATATCTATCTGTCTATCTCTTTTAGTCTGTTCATTATCTATCTATCTATCTATCTATCTATCTCTTTTAGTCTTTTCATTATCTATCTATCTATCTATCTATCTATCTCACTCTGTTTCATATCTAGATAGATAGATATACCCGTTTTTATTTTATTTTCCTTTTTTTTATTTGAGGATATTTTCTGGAATTCTGATCTGTAAGTCACTTTCAATCCCGATAATGTACTCTGTCATGGGGGACATGTACTCGTGCGCCAGAGGCCAATTCTCCATAGAGATTAAATTGGCAGGTGGGAGTAAAAACATTACCACCTGATGCGATGCATCACTCAATTCAATTACGAGAGGAACAATATCATCTGCAAACGTTGGCAAAACAACCTGGATAGAAACGATCTGGAAGTTGGAATGCGGGGTAGAGGAATTATGTAATTTAAAACAAAAATAAAGAAAATGGAAGAGAAAGAAAATGCTAGAGAAAAAATCATGTGTTGCCTCCGACAGAGATGAAAAAAAAACATGAAACGAATAAAATGATAACGAAGAAAACTAAAACTGAAGGAAAAAATGATGCTGATATGCATTTGTGATTAAAATAGGAGAACAGAAAATAAATGTTTACGAATGCCAATTCGCAAAACTGGGATTTAGTCTAAGTGACAAATATGATGAGGGTTGAGCTGGTGTTAGGGTTACTGGAATAAAAATGGTATCAGCCAACAAAGAATTATCACTGACATCGTAGAAAAAGTCATAAATTCAAATCTCATTTTGGTCTCCTATCCCACTAAGACGAAATGTAACACAAGGTCTATTTTTAGGTGGGAACCCGAGTACGGACGCCCGGGACAGGAACAAAAATTCCCCTCAGCCCCCGCAACCGTCGGTTGCACTGGCCTCGGTGCGAGCACCGATCCCTCCCTCTAGTGCAATGGGAGGGCGCAGCCTCGGGCAGCTGTTCTCCAAGGCTGGGCACGTGTTCAGTATTATTTTCCTCAGTTGCCCCTTTGTCCTTTGACAGAGAAGCCCCTGAGCGCACTCTGCCCAAACACAGAGACGTAACTGAGAGATGATAAGAAAACGTGAAATTACTCAATAAGACTAAAATCTACACACACATTCTCACAGTCCGCTATTGTAACGTGTCCAATCCACCCACATAAGTGTCTCAAACTATGACAGATGAAGGTTTTCTAAATAATATCAAGTTGGTGAGCTACATTTCCTACCAGAGCTAGGAATTATAGTTCGTGATTTCAGATGTTGATTTTGAAGTCGGACATCTATTCTTTACCTAGAGGATTACATTATCAAGACAATTATAATATTAATATTCCTCTCAATGATTTGTAAAAATGAATTAACCTCCAATCAGCAGATGTATACAGAGGACCATCGGGAATTTCACACACACACACACACACACACACACACACACTTTTCACACATTCTGATATTGCATGATTTAATAATACCATGAGGATAAAATAACGTAGGTTCCGATATACCGAGTTCAAATTAACGATGTTAAATTTACTTCGCACTAATGGCCTTGGGAATGAATCTATCTATTCTACTTTGTGTTATGGCTAAAATAAAAGAAAAGTTTAGGATTTCATCTTTGGTAGATGATCAGCCTAGGAGACAAAAATAAGTCTAAATTCAGAAATTCTTCCAAGACCGGTAAAATTAAGGCTCGTTATTCCTCATGTCTGATAGACACTGTTAGTCAGGTAGTTAATAAATAATAAAAATAGATATAATTGTGTAAATCAGGTGGTGTAATGGATAACGGCTCGGATTGAGGAAACGTCGGGCCGCGTTCGAATTCCAGTCGAATCTATTACATTCACTTAATCGAATTTGCGAAAGGCATAAATCCTCTTCTTCTTCTCACCTCCCCAGCTATGGGTAAATAACAGGACAGACCAGAATTCGACGTATGAGGGGCAATCGAATGAGATCAGCGATTAAGAATGGGAAAATTAGAGGGATTCCATGGATTGTGTCATCCGATGGGCACCTGACAAACCATCGCACCTGATATACCAGTGTGAAGGGAGCCAACCATCCCCAATTCAGTTAAGGATTTTCGCCGTGATTTTTAACTTTTCCCAAAGTTAGACCCTCCAGTAATATGGAAGTAATTTCAAACCGTAGATGTGATTAAAAGGAATTTGAAGAAGCTGTTAATGATGATGGCTAAAAGATTCTGAAAAGTGAAAAGCCCATTGAAATAAATACGGTGCTGTTCGATAAAAGTGACTCACCTTATCCTTTGAATTTAGCTCAACTTTCGTTTCATCGGAGAAGAGAACATTCTTCCAGTTTTCTACGGTGAAATGTTTGTAATAGTGAGCCCATTCAAGTCTCTTGGCTTTGTTGGCTTTGCTTATTAGCGGCTTAAACCTTCGTGTACAAGATTTGTAGCCTTGTTCTAACAAGATTTGTAACCTTGTTCTGACAGACCGTTGAAGAGGCAAGACTAACACCTTGCTCTTCGCTTAGACTGGCTGCAATTTCTTGGCTATTTATAGTCCTATTCTTGGAAACTTCTCTCTTGATTACCCTGCCAGTTCTATCATCAATCTTTTTCTTTCGTCCCCTTGTTTCCTTCCTTGGAGCAGGAGTTGCATCATTATGTGCCCTAAGCACTCGAGAGACAATTGATTGCGAGGTTATAGCAATTTTTGCAATTTCTCTAGTAGACTTAACTGCTTTTGAGAGGGCAATAATAGATGCCTGAAGTGGTTCTGATGCGTGTTTTTACCGTTTCATCTGGTCAATGACTTGAGTGGCTATTTCAAGCTGTTTTTATACCGTATGAGGCTTTCTTGAATATTCTGGAATACTCTAGATTTAATTTAAGCTGTTCTAGAACTCTCTAGAATATTGTCCTGAGTGTATTGTAAAATAGCTTTCAATATTTTCTCAAAATCTCTTTAAATTTACCAGTTTAATCATTAGAATGCGATTTTTTGCCCAGAGTTTTTTCCTGAATCTCATTTATATCCAAAATTATAATTATCAATAGAATACCTTAGGGTGAATAAACTTTTTTCCTAGGTGGTCGGGAAGGGGTCTTTATATTAGTAGGATTAAAAATTATTTTAACCCCAAAAACAATAGACAAAAAATATTTTTAGTAAAAAAAATCAGGTGTGTCACTTTTATCGAACAACACTGTATGCGAAATCGCAAAGACATCAGGACGAAGATGACTAAGGCACTACTGCTCTAGGCAGACTAAAGTTAATTAATATTTAATGTTTTGCAAAGATAACTTTGGTTTGCCACATGGTCACAAGAATGGGGCGACAAATTAGGGTCGAAGTAGCAGAATTAAGGAATGATCAACAAAACAATTCTGTTAATCATTTCTCTACTGTAAGTGACCTTGAAGAAGTAACGAGTTCTTTGGACAAGATTTATATGAAAGGATGTTATTAAGATTTTTGAAAAGAATGGGGGTTTTGTTATTTAATTGCACGATAACCAGTAGCAGATCGTTTTCAAAAATGACAAAGGAAGAGATTGTCATAGCAGGGGTTGCTTCGTATTAAATAAACATTGGGTGTTGTTAATATTGAATATTGGAAAAGGCCCAATGGATTTGGGTTAAGAGAAGAATGAACAAAATAAATAAACTAAGTTCATAACAAGCATTGTGGAATATTGATTCAAGGAATTTGTGAAAGGGTAACTTGAAAAAAAAATAACGTAAGAATGAAAGAAAGAAGGAAACGACAAAACGAATTTTAAAAAAAAGAGAGAGAGAAAAATCAAAAATTCCAGGATAAGAGTAAGGAGAAATAAAAGAAAGTAATAACAGGAAACTGAAAGAAAAAAATGAGAAAAAAAATTCAATCAAAAATTGCAAAGAGATAAAAAGGTTTAAAAGATCGCAAAAAAAAAAAATGTAAGAGAAAGCTTTAAAAGATTTGGATGCATTTTAAAAAAAAGAGTAAAAACGAAATTCAAATTAAATTAATAGAAAAAACAGGAAAGAAAAATTATCGAGCTAAAGAGAAGAAACTTTTAAAAATCGGTGCGTTCAAGAAAAGCAAGGTTGGGTGCGTATTTGATATTTCGCATAGAATGCGAAAGGTGTGAATAATTGGGAAACTGAGATGAAAACCAATTTTTTTTATACAGCAAAGAATACAGTGTGCGTATGTGAGGCGCCTACCGTAGTCCGACCTACTGCATGCGTGGTTAGTCTATTTCACTCGCGTACTAGAGAATATGTCGATATGGTTTCTGTTGTTGGGCAAAGTCTAAAAAGCCACTGCTAGAAAAACGTCTACGAATTTCGAATTCGCCTCATTCATTCACTTCTATGGCCTTGTGCCAAACTATATAAATATTAATAAATATTGAACGTACATGCCGTGTAAGAATAGTTATAAAGTACATGCATTTTCTTCATTCGAAAAGTACTATTAAACAATTAGACCGAGACTAAAGTAGTAATTTTAAGATGGAAGTTTTAATACTGAACACAGCTAGGATCTGCAAAATATTATACTTATGAAAACTCACATACACACATATATACACCCCCCCACATACAGACACACACTCTAAACACGCAAACAAATATATATATATATATATATATATATATGAGAGTAGTAATAATATCTGCACTTTTGCCATTACATATCTTGACTTTTTATATATATATATATATATATATATATATATATATATATATATATATATTATTTATTTAAAATATTCCAACTCGCGACATATAAGAGGTCTCAGGTTTCAAAACAAGGGTCGAAAACTTCAATATAATTATTTGATTAAATTGAGTTAAAGTAAGCTCTGTTCCATCTTCAAGCGAAATTTTTTTTGGAATCCAAAAGATGGAACAGAGCTTACTTTAACTCAATCTAATTCAAATAATTATATTGAAGTTTTCGGCTCTTGTTTTGAAACATGAGACCTCTTATGTCGCGAGTTGGAATCATATTTTTAAATAAATAATTATATTTATGCTCTACTTTTGTATCGAGCACTATTTTTAAAAAATAATAACTAAAATACTAAGGAACTTTGGATTATTTACCCAACCAGTTCCTTCCTATTTTCTATATATTTTCACACACACACATATATATATATATATATATATATATATATATATATATATATATAACTAGACTCGTTTCGAAAAACCCTCGAATTTTTGATTTGCTAACGATCCGTTTAGGTGAAACCTAGGTAGGTTTGTCTGGCTCACTAGGTGTATATATATATATATATATATATATATATATATATATATATATATATATATATTGAGCATTAGAAAAGGAAAATTTGGTATGTCATTTATATATCATGCATACAATGCGTTAAAAATCTCCTTTCTCTGCTGTGCTACAATAGCCTAGGAGTCTCTGACTGATGTCAAATCGGTCGAGTTTCGGTCCCTGCTTGAAGCAATCGGATGTTTAGTCATACTGATGAGCAGTGATACAGAGAAACTGTTTGTCTGTGGTAACTATATATATATATATGTGTGTGTGTGTGAGAGAGAGAGTGAGAGACAGTGTGTTTGTGTGTGTTTTTTTTTTTGTGTGTGTGTGTGTGTGTTTTTGAATGCATATAAATTGTGGTAAATTGAACTAACAATAGAAAAAAGCAAGAATGAACGACAAATAGATTTCGCCCCCCCCTCCACCTTACCACACACAGTTTTTGATAATAACCGAGACAATGAAATATACTTGAAGTAAACAAATGAGAACATGACACTTTCTCCACAATTTGACCCCCGGGGTGGAAAACACCTCATTAGAAAATTGCAAAGATGTACTTTTATTTATATTTATTAAAATCTGTTTGGGTGAGATCCTAATTACCTAAATGTTACTTTATTACAAGAGGCTTTTTTCTACTTTGCTTCAGTTCTCCACATATGTTAGGATTCCATATACTACGAAAAGGCGTACACACAGACACAAACACACACACAATCACACACACACACACACACACACACACACCCCATATATATATATATATATATATATATATATATATAGTTATACTCGTTTGGAAATACCTGAGGTATTTTGGCTTGTAATTGAACAAACCAATGCCCAAGGGTAAAAAAGGGATAAAAAAAAAGAAAGAACTAAGAACATGAAATTGAGGCGAAAACAATCGCCCAGAATTCAAGCTCAGAGTCCAAAGAAAAATAAACTCCAAAACGAGTAAAGCAAAAGTAACTTCGTGAAGTGCTCAATAAGCTAAGTAGGGCAAACCTAAATATGAACCTAAAGAGCCAGGTGTGGCACGATGCATCCACGCTATTTGAAAGATATATTTATAGATATATGATTTGCTTTTTTTACGGTTTATCAACCATTTGAGGATTATTTAAGGCCAAAATGTATTTTAGGTTTTAAGAATAATTCTTTCTTTTTTTTTGCGAGAGGATCGAACCGCCATGCATTCAGGCGATTTGGAAGAAAGAGAAAACGAAGAAGAAAGAAAGAAAAAGTAATACGAGACGGGTCATAGGCGAACACACACACACACGGCTTAAGAGACGAGAATAAGAAAGGGGTTATTATAGATAGGTATCAAATGTCGAAAATATCTAGGTCACCTACGAACAAGCGTTGACCGATTTCCGCTTATCCGCGAAAAATGGAATTGTGTTATCAATAGAGATCACCAATTAAGAAATCCATTTTGAAAACGTTAGATTTTGATAATGGACAAAACGCAGATGTAACTTGCAGTCATGACTGGGTATGGAAAATTAAAATCCCACACAAGTAGTTTTCACTGGCTAAGTTTTTCTTTTGACAGAATAGACTTTGCCCCTGCGATAATAAAAATTTTGTTATCAACACATGAGTCGAAGGAAACTGACATATTTTTATTTCTGCTTTGAGACGCCAAATTGGCTGGAAACTTGAGAAAATTCTTTCTTAGACCATGTCAGATAATCCAGCCGTCCAGTGAATTGGCGATAAACTGCTTGACAAACGCCACGTGTTGAAACCGAGAGTTGTCACATCAACCGCCCATGATAACGGCGATTTAATTAATTTTTTTAGTTAAGCAAGGTATTTCTTTTCCAAAACAAAGCCACGGGTTGTTCACGCCCGACTAAGACGTCATTGGCCAAGTGGATCACATGACGCACGAAGGAGGAGGAAAGATACCCGACCAGGACCTCATTGGCCGAGAGTGGTCACGTGACGCACGAAGAAAATCAGTCGACGCCCCCATCCAGAGTATAAGTATGAGAAGCCGCTACGAGGAAGTGGGGAGGGCAGTTCACGCCCCTCAGAAGCATGGTGAGAGAGTGGGAGTGAGAAAAGAGTTACCAAAAATGAAAAAGAGTGGAAAATCCCTAACCAGAAGAAGGGTAGATACGTATTTAGAATTATCGAAGAACCCCTGGCGCCGACAGACCCACCCCAGTTTTGACGGCGTCAATAAAAACGAAGCCCCACCAGACAGAAATCAGTTCATCCCCGGACGGCAGAGGAAAGAGTTCGTTCGCCCCAAGCGGGCAGAAGAGTCCAGTTCGTTTGGCCCTGAGTGCCGAGTTCGTTCGACCCAAGCTGGCGAGAAGTTCGTTCGGCCCTGGCGGTAGAGATGGATGCCCAGGAGTTCAGCCCCGGACGGCAGAGAGAAGAGTTCGGACCCTGGCGAGAAGAAGTTCGTTGGACTCTGGCAGGCAGAGTTAGTTCGCGCACCGACGGCAGAGATGAGTGCCCAGTGTTGAAACCACCTCAAGATAGATGACCAGATTCACGCAAAAATTTGGACTCTTCTTCAACCAAGAACAAGTAGTTTGAAGAGCGACTTAGAACCAGACCAGAGAAATAAGTTTTTCGACTTTCGTCCAAAGACACACCGAAACACAAATTTCTTAGAGAGCAAACAACTTGAAGCGTTAAAATTTGCCTAGCGAAAGCGTCGTGCCACAATCCACAGAACGGGTCGGGAGGTAGGCACAGTCCTATGTACCGAACAACTAGACATAAAAAGTTTGTTACCTTTTTCTTTGATACTTTGAACCTTGTGAGTTTTCATTTTATTTTATTTTATACATATTTGTGTGTTATCACTCCCGTTGAACTCAGCTTGCATTACGGCCCCAACCCCTGTTTGATCTCGTCTGTCTAAGATCAATTCACAACGTGGGTAGGCAGACTGGAGATCAGTGTAGTTACCCTGGTAACCAGGCGTTGGAAGTAGGTTGGGAACGGCGAGGCTGGTATCAATCTAACCTGATTCCTACCCGAATCACCAAAGGGTTAGAACGTCCCGTTTGGAGCAGCGACTCCCGGACGGAGCAGCGAGGAGCGAACAGCTGACGCCGCGGCGAAGACGTCACAATTGGTGCTGTTTAGGGACGTCACAACTGGCGCCGTGGTAGATCAGGATAGAACGTCACAGTTGGCGCTGCGACCGGGGGACGACGTCACACAGGTAAACCTACCTAAGTTTCACTTATAAGGATTGACACCTATACGGAGCATATAAGTGAAACCTAGGTTGGTTTGCCTGGTTTATATATATATGTATATAATCTCGACCCCAATCGAATTCGACGTATGAGGGTCAAGCAGATCAGTTCCTAGGAGCCCGATAACTGCACATGAGATTTGATTATAGTGGTGAAGGTTTCGTGCAGGACCATCCACACTTTTTGAAGGGCCGAATACAGAGACCTGGTGCACTAAGTGCCACAAGGACCCCAAATGGCCCTCCGCAGGTTTTGAATTCAAAGTTGTCCTTCTCCTAGACCTGTTGCCATCCAAGGCTATAGAACCCAGTCTGTCCTACTATTTACTATATACTCATAGATGGAGGGAGACAAAGAGGATTCACATCCTTTCCCAAGTGTATTAGCACGTAAGTGAATGTAATGGATTCGAATGTAATGGATATATATATATATATATATCTATATGTGTGTGTGTGTGTGTTTGTGTGTCTGTGTGTAATTGTTTGAATGTGATTTCGTGGTTATTTCACTGTGTATCTTGCAAACTAACAAATTGGCTGCATTCGTTTACATGTCTATGCCCTACGTTAACTATTTCGACAGTTTATAATTTTTTTTAACAGATATCTCCACACACACACACACACACACACACACACACACACACACACACACACACAGGGACAAGTACAAATGTAGCAAGTTAAAATTTCAGCGTATAATCTGCCAAGTTATGCAGCATTTCCCGTGTCTCACCGGATATTTCACATTGTTTTTTTTAACTATATCCTCAATTTATCTTTCTTTAAGTAAATCATTTCTTGCCTTAAGTCTAAATATAGTTAGCATAATCCACGAATTATTTTTATCAATGAACTTAATTCAGTATTGAATATTAATCAAACACATTCACTATTATAGAGTAAAAATTTCAGATCAAAACTCATCCTATAACCACATATCAAGCCAAGGAATTATGTTTTTACTCTTATAGGTTGTTACAAAGAAATACGTATAAAGCAGTTACAGTTGAGCAATGCTTAACTTATTAATATTATGTAATATAACCGGTTTGAAACCACCAATGTAAATATTGTCTTTGTTTTGTCAAGCTAATAATTTTCCATTTCCGTGAAACTAATTGGAGTTCCATTATTGTAGTTGTAATCTTTACGAAATGGAAAGGGAATGAATATATGATATTTTTAACCCTAGAACACTAAGCATCAATTTAAGTTACACCACTACTAACCATGGGTATATCATACCCGATTTTGAAAATATCAAAAAATAAATAAATAAATATAAATCTTTATTTAAAATGTTTTACAAGCAGGCACTTCAAACTTTGTACTTTGAGTTAACATTAATAGGAACTGAAAAACATATTATGTAGGTAAGAAAATCAGGTACTATAAATTGTAATTAAATATAGGAAAATTTACGCTGGGTACTATATACCCATGGTTAGTGTTCTAAGATTAATGGTTAAAAACCACATAACCTTGATGTATACTTAAATCATGTGATAAGATGACGTGCTCGGCTTTCATGTAACCACGTGTGACATCAATGTGTTCCCTATCATACCCACATGGACATCTATAATTTAAAGACAATGTATGAATATATTACGCTTACATGCCAGTATTAATGATTTTATTCTTCGTAGAATTGAATAATCTGATTATAAATTTGACTCTATTCCATAAACGTATCAAATATGTTTTCATCAACTTAGAATTCGTACTGAAAATGCTTATAACGCTTTAACATATTTAATCTTGAGAAAAGCATAAGTTTATTTATTCTTGCACTCACTCTCATTATGATGGTAGACAAGGGAGAAAGTGAATCAAATCATTCTCCTGTACTTAGTCAAAGGCGGCTGACATATCCATTGTCAGTATTGAAACAGACTGATAAGTCATGTCTACCCATCTGTAGGAAACTGAATAAACGAACGGGACAGCGAACATGATGCAAATAGACACTCATTGATTGATCCCCCGCATAAATTTTGAGTCTCATTAGATCAGAGTAGTCACTTTACTTCCCTGTAGTTTCATGGCGCCAAAAGCTACTTGGGTAAAGTTAAGGTCATGTCCCTAGGAAATTATCTAATCACCGAGCGATCGTCCCTTGTAAAGGCCGAGACACAGGTGAATAATCACGTTTTCAAAAGTCCTGCGCACCCGATGCAAATATATTGGCTAATTCTGTTTCTCTCTGTTTATTCTATACCTTTTCTTATTTGTTTATAATTCCAAAGCTCACAAGAAAAGGTTGTGTCGTGCCGTTGGTTCAATAACAAATTCAAAACAGGAGTCGAAGAAGAGAAGACAGATCGGCCTTTCATGGAGTTTTCTTAAAGTATACGATGCTCTCACTGTCTCTGAATGGCGAACATAAATACGTGACAGTTTTGCAGAGCAAATGAGATTTCGTTTTCGTATAGAGCACTTTCTTGTCTTTATTTTTACTTTTTTTTTGTCTTTGTCTCTGTCGAAGTTGGTTTACGCATAAAACAAATGATTTTAACTCAACGAACGTTGCTCTCTGCATTGTGATGCCCCAAATGTTTCGGTTTTTAAATTTAGTCATCACCAAAAGGATTATACGCTGATTCGATCTGAATTTATCATTCTGAAAATAGGAAAGTTTCATTGTCAAGTTTGAAATTTTATTCCTTCCAAAGTTTTCCAGGGAAAGAAAATCTTCAGGATCTTCAGGGGGTTCAATAACATTCAACTTATAAAATAATTGGTAATCTGTACAAAACGAAGACAAATTTCATTGTATAAAGAGTCATCCTTTATTCAACTAGCCTTTGTTGATATTTATTAGGATGGCATAGGACCAAAAGAGAAGTGGTAATATTTTGTTGCGCTAATCATCCTTGCGACAAGGGTCTACCTTGAAAATTAGTTTTCGACATCCCTAAATTTATCCATTTATTGGCGACTAATATTGGTAAGTTATCTACAATCATCTCAAAATTGTTTCTCCATCGGCGTCGGAATTTGGTATTCAAACTCCGAAAGAATATAAGATTTTGAATTCTTATTCTCATAGTAGACGAATCACCCTTATTTCCATCATGTTTCAAATGTAATGAAGTTTCACTGAGACATCTTTTTCCTCCAAGAACTGTCATTTTATAGAACAACATTTCTGAATATTTTAATATCTTCAAGGTCAATCGTTATATATCCTTCTTATCCTTATGAGTTCCACTTCTTACCACCTCTTCGTCTATTCATATGATACAACTCAATCATTATTACTATATAAACTCTGCCTTGAGCGGGCGTCTCTCAAGACCTGTATTGGGTGTAATGTAGTAAAAAAGAAAAGAAAATCGACTATTTCATCGTCAGAAGTCCTACCGTATGTCTCGTAATTGGTCAAGGACAAAGTCAGATGAAGAATTAATTCCTCTTCGTTGTTAAATAATCATCCGTGTTACTTGGATAGAAGTTGGGCAAAGCCAAGTAACTACCTGTTAAGATACCGTGGAAATCAATAATAGAAAAAATGACTGCAGTATGTGTTAATTCTATATATCACGAATCATTAAGAAAAAAAGATAAATCATAGCTTCTTCAGGCGAGTTTCATATTTAGAACCGAAGCCAAATAAGAGCAAAGAATTTGATCGTCGATTTGTAAAGCTGAGACGATGGAAATTAAGGGAAATAGAGTCTATTTCCTTTTTAGCCTTGCACCACACTATATTAAACTCAGTAAATATCGACAAGAAAGTAAAATTTTAATTAGGAAATTAAAATTTTGAAAATTTGATAATTCGATGAACACTGAAACCCATTTTTATTTGGAATTATGCAAAATTTATATTTGTGGACAACATTAAAAAAAAGTGTTTCTTTGAAATCATGCATTTATGCATGCTCGCAGAAATCTATTTAGACACAGGAAAGAGGAAAGTTAGGGAGGAGAAAAAAAGAAAGAAAGAGTAGAGTAAAGGTGAGGGAAAAGGATGGAAGAATATGAAGAGGTATACAAGGAAAAAGAGAAAGAAAAGGAAAAAGGGGGCGAGAGAATGAGATAACGAATGAAGAAGTGGGAGGATGAGAAAAAAAGAAAGAAGGGGAGGGTGGACGATGTAAGAAAAAAGACCTGAAAAATTATTTTCTCATCTGGATAAGGAAATATTTTTCAAGTTATTCAGGCATTAAACATTCATAAATATTTTGAAAAAATATTTTGAAAAAACATATATATCTGGAAGATCTGTTTAAATCTTCGACACACGAACACA
>CAHIKZ030001990.1:1487500-1567500 GCA_903632075.3 Acanthosepion pharaonis
TATATATAGAGAGAGAGAGAGAGAGAAAGAGAGAGAGAGAGAGATAGCGGTATAAATATGCATAAATGTACATATAACCACTCTCAAAATGGCTCGTGTGAGCCGGAACTTTAGATCAAGGAAGGACATATTAAAAGATATCCAAATGTTGGACAGATTTCGTGTTTATTTTATCTTGAAATTAAAGCAACTATACTAATATTAAAACGGCTTATGATCGAACATAATATACATTGTTATATTTAACAATATGTGTTTTAATACATACACACACACACACACACACACACACACATATACATATATATATATATATATATATATATATATATGCTTGGAAATGTGTTTAAAATGTTGTCATTATTAATATGAATTTATTTCAAACCAATTCGTGGTCAAATGTTGCCGAAACTTCCCTTGTTTAGACACACACATATACTTATTAATACATATATTCATATTGTTATCGATGTATGAAAAGGTATGAAAAATTTTCGTCTACAGTATACGCTTATATATAAATATATATATATATATATATATATATATATATATATATATATATATATATATATATATATATATGTATATATATATATATATATATATATATACATTTGGATTCACACGCACACACATACGTGACTATATATTTGTGCAGATGTACACTTATTCATGTAGGACACATATTCACATATTCTCGAACTTTGTATAAGAAATAAATATAATGAAAATCATTGCTAAATGTTGGCAGAATTCCGAAACGTTTTAATTCTTTATTTTTGTTTGTGCCACGCAAGTGTCATGTATTCTGTTGTTCTACAATTGTTTTTGTCTTCCATTTCACTATATTTGCACATTGTGATTTACAGGTTGTTTTTTTGTTTGTTTTTTTTTTCAACCATCTTTCCACTTCCATAAATTTCAGAAGTGAAACAAAAATCTTTGTCAAGCAGAAATATTTTCAGTTTTCTTTTTAGCGCTGCAAGGAAACCAAAGTTTTAACACGGTTGATAAAAACACGACAACAAAAGCCACCCCCTACGCGCACCCCCCGCTCGTTTCATTTTCCCGCTCTTTTTCCTTTTGCGCCATATTTCGATTTCTTTTGTATATCAGAGATTTCAATATCGCAGCTTGACAAATTTCTGTGAACGTTTTCATCGTTTTCCCTCTGATCTTCTTTCCTCTCTCAATTTCAATACGTTACCCTTGTTTATTTTAGATTTTTAATTACCTTACTGAAGTCTGACACAAGGCCAAATAAATGTAATGTGTTCTGAAATATTTTGTTGCGACAGTTTCCCTTTAAATGCCTTACTATATGAAAAATGATTATTGAAAATAATGAATTAGTCAAAGACCCGGACACCGACAACTGGAAAATACAGATTCTTATTCCCTTGATTTAAAATAACAGGTTTAGAAGTGCTTTCTTGCCTTCTCTTGCAAACAAGCTGTGAGAAGGAAAAGCCTACGTTCAAATTCTTGAAGAATCAACAGCTACCACTACACTATCTTTCCACCATTATGTCATATTGCAAATTACATAACAGGAAACAGTGGAGAGTCATGATCATCTACGTTCTAACATGACATTAAAAAAACTAACCGATCCGATTAATGGAGAGGGTTTCTGTTAATCGAATTGAAGAAAGCAGATTATGTAGAAATGAAAATTTATTACTAAAATAAGCAACAAAGAAGCGCTAGAAACACTAATGTATGTATTGAGAGAATGTTCACCGGTATTGTGGCATTATGCTGGAATATACATTGCACTAAAAAAAAAAACAAAAAAAAACTCAAAAGTAGCCATGTATAGGGTTAACCTGTTGTTATTCCCGACCAACGAATGTAGGAATTCGTAACCTCAAATCTGGATCAAGTATTATAAATGTGAGAATTAGAATGTTTCATAGATGGATATATAAACGACTGAACCAAAGATGATTTACGTAGCCTCTCATACATAGCAAACGGAGAATGTAAGGACAACATTCGGCTGAGGGCTCTACGGGGGCCAATATATCATACACAGGCTGAAAATAACTGACGATAGTGTAAAAAAATGGTAAGTAATGAAGAGAAGTTTCAAAGTCTTCTGTTTATATATATATATATATATATATATATATATATATATATATATATATATATAGTTAAACCTAGTGAGCCAGACAAACCTACCCAGGCTTAGGTGAAAACTGGGTAGGTTTGTCTGGCTCACTAGTTTTAACTAGGCCTGCTCTACGGTTGTATTGAGCTCTTTTAGTTAGTTGTTTACTAGGGTCGGGTTTTTTTTTTTTCTTTGGGCTTTGAACCTGTATCTGTGCGATTTTTTCGACAGACTTTCATGTTCCTGGCTCTTTCTTTTTAAAAAACTTTTTTTTCCTTCGAGATTGATTTGATTATTGGCAAATCAAAAACTCGAAGGTTTTTTCGAGACGAGTATAGTTTATATATATATATATATATATATATATATATATATATATATATATATAAAGATATTTTTGTAGGTACAAAATTTAATGATCGAAATAAAAGTATAAAATTTAATATTACAAGACATATTAAAACAATATTAAATAATTAAAAAAATCAACAACAAGGTGGGTGGGAAGCAATTGGTTTCGCTCCTGCCTTTCAGGCTTCCACGGGAGATTCAAAATTAAAACAGAGAAATGTACAATAAGAATAGGTGGAAAAAAAAAATATATATATATGTATATATATATATATATTTTTGTATATATGCAAGAAGGAATATATATATATATATATATATATATATATATACACGAAAATTATAACATAAAAATGTTATAAAATCGCTACAAAAATAGCCATTTTGTTTCAACACTTCTAGTGTCTTTTCAAGTGATGTTGAATGTAGAATAAAGGGTTTTAAAAGGTTCAAATCAATCAAACATCCCTCTCTAGTGGAAACGCTGTTACATAAGCTGGAATGACCAATCAAAATACAAGTGTACGAGAATTTAAAAAACTTGACAACGAACTTTGATTATATATATATATATATATATATATATATATATATATATATATATATATATAAAAGCAATTGATATTAACGATAAATTACTCAAAACTTTAATATTAATAATAAATGCGTCTTAGTCTGACACAAAGCAAATGAATTATGTTACCTAGTTAAGTTCGAATCCACTACCTTAGTGAAGTGACCGTTGAATCAAGCTTGCTAAATTTAAAGCAATGGCAGCCACCGAAAAGAACCGAAAAGAGATCCATATTTACGGCTATTTCTTATTCTATAACGAAGCCCAATTCGGAAAAATGAAACAAAGATCAGGAACTTTCTGCTTTGAAAATTCAAATTCAAATTTTATTTTTTCCAGGGATCTTCCATTATTAATAAATACGCCGTTATGTCAGTGAAGATTAACACAAGAACACTTTTTATTAATTTTATCTTAACGTACTGAGAGAGAGAGTGGGAGAGAGAGTGAAGGAGAGAGAGCGTGAGAGAGAGAATCAAACACATTTCGAATCAAACGTCAATCTAAGTTAATCATCATCATCATGAAGCCTGTCAACTACCGATATTAATATCTCATACTTATCTATATTCCCATACTTCACGTCTCCTGCAGAGCATTTCCGTTTCCAAAACATCATTTTTTTCCAAAGATTCCCAACCTTGGCTGCTAAACACAGTTCAAGTTTAACTCCCTGCGACTCCTAACCTTTTTCTCAAAGGTAAAAATCACCGTTGAAAGATGGGATATTTACAGAACTTGGAAATGATTAACGAAAGAGTAATGATGCAATTAATTGTGATATCGAATGATAACTTTGCAAAGTGTTTTGTAAGAAATACTCGGAGAAGCTCCCGAATTTAAAATCTTGGCTGGATCATTTTCGGGCAGATTTAGGATTATTTTTCTTCCTAAATTATTTACATGGAATTTTCTTGTTTTGACTTTATATTTGGTTCTTCCGAGTTTCCATCTTATAAATGAGCGTTTTTCTCTGTTATGTCTATCTTTCTCAGTCTTTTTTATTCTTTGTTATTTTTTTCTTCTTCTTTCATATTTTATTTCCCCTCTTGATTAGATCAAATTGAATCTGAATTTTGCTTGAATCAATACTAAAAGAGAAGAATGTTGACCTGTTATGTAAACAGGAGTCGTCAACCCAATTTTTGAAACTTCCTTTCCCTACAATTTTATTTTCATCATCTTGTTTAGTATTTTGGTTTCTTTTTCAATTCCTTGATATTTACGAAGATTAGCAGATGACAAAATAAAACGGTACGAAATGTGGTGAGGAAGCTCGTGATAAATGTCTGAAGGAGGTTCTGCTTGCTTGAGAAATCAACAGTGAAAAACTTTTTTTGATTTGTTTTTTGTTTTTTTGTTACACCTACAGCCGGAACTCCAAGACAAATAGTACGGATTTTCAGTTACGAGGAAAACTTTTAAGATTATTTTCTTTGTCATATTAGAGTGTGTAATTGTCGCGCTAAGTAGTTCATTATATCCTCACTATCACCAGGAGTTGCTGCATTTTCCTGCTAAAGAAAACAATTTTGAATTATATTTTTTTTCCTTTTGGAAGATGTGCGAAATAAGATCTTTCTACGTCAATTCCTTCCCGTCTGGTCCTGAGCAAAAATAAGCTTGATAGAAAAAAAAAACATCAACAACAGATACCCAAAGCAGTCACGTACAAAGATAAACGGACATCGCCATATTTTAATCGGAAAAGATCAAATAACAAACAGATTAGCAGAGCGTCAAAATTCATTAGGGGATTTCTGTGTTAATGTAGTTGTTGATCGTGATGATTGTTGGTTAAAAAAAGGAGAAAAGTTATTTCTTGTTATATATTTGTTGATCGTGATAATTGTTGTTTAAGCAAAAGAGGAAACTATATTTGTTTTTATAAAGTAGATGATCGTGATGATTGTCAGTTATTTAAGAGAAGAAGCAAAGAGATATTTCTTGTAATGTAGTTGTCTATCGTGGTGATGATTGTGTAAAAAAAGAAGAAATATATATTTCTCTTCATGTAGTAGATGATCGTGATGAATATAGGCTATTTAAGAACATGAGCAAACAAAAAAACAGAGAGACAAAAGCAGTGTCTACTTACCTTGAAGAAGCCACGTATATATTTTAAGGTCACTATTGATAGAGATAAATATTTGCTTCGGAAATGAATGTCAGAATATAGAATTATTATTGGAAATGTTTTTCACTCTTCGATGCCGCCTCGACTACCGATTAGTAAAGGACTGTACAATTATATTAAACAGAAAATACCAGGTAATATATTATTCAATGGCTAATGTTTATCTTTGTTCAGTATTAGGACCAAATAGACATTTTTTTCGATATTTTGCCATCATTCTTTTTTTGTAACTTTATTTTCTTGCTATTTTTTAGTAATTGAAACTGGGTCTCTCTATCCATTTTTATAAGTTAGCCATTTTCTTCTTGACTGATTATATTTTGCTATGGAACAATGGTTAATATATAATTATTATATATAGAGTTCGTCTCTCAATGAAAGCTCCTTACTGATGGCCTTACGCCCAATCTAATCTTAGTAAATAACCATGCATTTGTTTTTTTTTGTTTTTTTTCGATAAAGAATGCCAGAATGTAGAATTATTATTGGAAATGTTTTTCACTTTTCGATGCCAGATTGACTGCCGACTATTAAATGTCGGTGATCACAACGGATGTTTACGTTTTTGTCCTCCTCCTCCTCTATTAGTCACCAGAAGGTCATTACGCTATATCAATATTCACAATGTTTTTTAGCTGTGGTATATTTTCCAAGTCTTGTTATTATGGCTCTTATTGTTTTACCATTTGAAGGAGAAGGGTACTCAATCCGTGAGTCTAGAAACGTTTTCACATTTGGAATTGGTAGAATTTCGGAGTAGTGTTTATTGGACAATTAAATCTATTTTTATCGACAGATAATGCGTCCACATTAAAATTTCGCATTGAGAAGGATAAATTAACATTAAAAATAAAATTATTTTATAATTGGAATTATTTTATAATTTGGGAAATAAACAGTGATGAGTACAGACTAGCATGTATTGGATCCAGAAATGGAGCTGCTAATATGCTAGCAAGACCTTGTTTATTTTTCCCTGGCATGGAAGTAATGTTGGGTTTTTGGAGCTTTTTCGGTCTTTCGGATTTTCGGATATGAGGTTTTGAAAAATTGTCGTTCAATTTCTCCTGTATATTGAAACTTATCGGACGTACCCTTAGAAAAAAAAAAGATTTATCAATCACCTCGGTATGGGTTAAATAATAGGATTTCTATCGGGAACATCATTGCTATATCTAAAACAATTGCTAGGATAATATTCACTCGCTAAAAAATTATTCTTACTATCCCAAATGTGTTTCAGTTTTAAATAGCCTACAAAGTGTTGATAAGCCGTAAAAATAAATCATTCAATCAATCGTGCTTTCAGACGCGTATATTTTTGACCTTGAATTTAATAAATATCTTAATGTCCCGTATGGATATATGATAATTATCGAATTTGTCCCACATGAGTAGTGAGTTCGGTCTTCATAGTCCATGTTTGTCCGTAACCTCCTTTAGTAGGAAACAAAAATGTTTTCCCAAGTTCATGATGCTATGTTTTATATTACAAACAATTTCTGACATTTGATGAAAAAAAAGATTTATTTTAACAAATTGAAACATATTCTGATTTTTATTGTGATTTTAGGTTTTATCGAAATGTTTCTTGGCGCACAGATTTGAATATCCATAATGTCTGACAGATTTAACAACACAAGAGTTTACCTTTAAGGCAAAATCCATGCTAAGCAACGGACAATATATATTCATTTCAAAGTTGTAAAAGTGAGTCAGATTGAACACGTAGTAACCAGTTAAACGTTTCTTTATAAACTTTATTAGCATAAAGTTGTATACAATGGAAGTGTTCA
This sequence comes from Acanthosepion pharaonis, assembly GCA_903632075.3. Taxonomy (NCBI): domain Eukaryota; kingdom Metazoa; phylum Mollusca; class Cephalopoda; order Sepiida; family Sepiidae; genus Acanthosepion; species Acanthosepion pharaonis. The sequence goes on from CAHIKZ030001990.1 coordinate 1,494,478, forward strand.
CGTAAGAATCAGATCAGAAACTTAGTTATTCGACGTCAGATCTCTAAAGTATTTCCATACCAGGTGAGAGTCTGTTGATGGCTGAAAAAGCTAATACGGCATATGCATCTCCAACGGGGAATACCCGACCCGGTATATTTTGAAAATTTGGAAGTTACAGAATTCTCACATCGTCCTCTCTTTTTACTGAATCTTTCTTTTTCTCTCATATATTCTTTACATTATCAATATCCACCATCCCCTCATATATTTCTTGGCTCTCCTTTTTTCTCTCTGTTTTGTCTTTTCTTCATTACATCCTCAACCTCGTTCATTTTAAGCAATTTTCACCTCGAGTCAAACATGGACTTCGCCTTTATTGATTTGGTCATGAAGGGTAACTGGTTGAACTGAGTCAAATGATTCCATCATCTTATATTCACGTCAAATTGTTAATTTGCTATCAAGCTGCAGTAGTAGTGGTAGTGGTAGTAGTAGATGTTGTTTTTTAATTTAATTAAAAAATTGTTTTTTTTATTATTATATTGAACAGCCATTATTTTTTTTCAAACACTTCCTTTTTTTTTGATTGTCTCAATTTATTTCTGAAATCTAATCAGATTTTTCTAGACTTTATTCTGGACATATTCGTTGAAATCCTTAAAATATTCTTTTCTTTAATTTATCTCAATCTTCTCTTTTCCTAACTCCTGTTCTTTTATTGCCCTCACTAAAGTTTTCTCTTTCTCTTACACTTCCAGCAACCTCATGCATCTTAGTGGCATTATCACCTTGCTTGCAGTGAAATGATAAAAAAAAATCCAGTTTTACTTTCGTGGACGAACACAAGGTATAAGTTTCCGAGCAAACTTTTCTAATTGCCTTATATTGTGCCGGATTAAGCTAAGTTTTGTCTATAATTAAAATGTTTCTCTATATTCTTCTAAAATCCGAAATTTCCAATTTAGGGCGGAGCGGTAGCTTAAATTTACGAGTTATTTTGAGAACTGTCATTAATTCATTTTTTTAAATATTCCGTGTTAAAGATGTAACAAGTTATTAAATTTTATGAAAATAATTATCATTTAACTTGAACCGAAAAACAAAAAAAAAAATAGTGGAAATTTGATTTGGAAGAAAACGTGCAAAAGTTTTGATATATTTTTTAAGAAGCAATATTAGATTTTAATTGCAACCATATTTTCTCTGATCTCTGATTAACCTTCCATATATCATGTACATAAAATGTTTACAAGCTTTTATTTTAAAAATAGCTTAATTATTACGAAATTAGAAAAAAAAGAAAATGTTTATCAAACAAGTAGAAATTACTACAATCCAGGTGCACGTTTAGAAATTTTAAGAAAAGAAACATTAAAATTCAGAGAGTGTTATCGATTAAAAGATAAACAGATACGCAAGAATATATCAAAATATACGTGCCAGTCAAAACTTAAAGCCTCGTTTAACATAATTTTAAAAATACTGTTCAAGTTCCATAGGGATTTTGCAATTATAAATCATAAAGTGACCATAAGCTCAAGGGATATATTAGTGGCGTTATTTTCTTATCCTATTTATAAACCTCTTTCTAAATGGCGGGCCTTCATGACACACGTAGAAAGTAAAGATCAGTCATAGAATTCCTGTGTTTGAGGAATGAGGAAGTGCTACAAACAATCACAGAGTGTTAGGGAATATTTATGAAAAGCCTGCACGTGTTGTAATGAGTCAGTAGAGTTAATGGGAATCATCAAGAGAAATGAGAAACTGACCTTAGTTGCAGACCAACCGCTGCTGTGAGGGAGAATAAAGATAAGAGTAAATGCTTTCAATATACAGCTGATAGAAGAATTTCCAAACAATATGAAAGCCTTCCTGTCAGCTATGTTATTAGCCGCAGTTTTCTGTAACATCTTGGCTACTTAAAGTTCTGGGCACTCTTCATCGAAGAAATTAGTGATCGACTTAGTGATGGGCAAAAAGGTGGTTGATTAAGCATTTAGAAGATAGCGATTCTCCAAAAGTGATGAAAATAAATACTGCAGAATTATCCATTTTGCTTCTCAAAAATAAAACAGATTGAAATGAAAAGCAATTCTTTTTATTCTTTTTCTAGATAAGGATGTATTATGGGTAATCACAAAACTGTTATATGCAACACCCATTGCTTCAGTTTGAGAACAGCTTCTTTATGAGAGGAGAAGTCAAAAACGATTTTGAACAAGCTAGATATATAAAGTAGTTCTATCGTATATAAATTCAAATATCAATGCAGATCTGAATACGTAGGGCGAACCAATCAACGACTGGAAACTCGAATTGGTCAGCACGTTCTTGCTAGTATGGGACTAGGTGGTTTGTGTAATTCCTTGAGAATTAGCGCATGATTCGTCCATTAATCAGCACTCATTTGACAATTCATACTGTGAAAACAAATACGTGAATAATTCTTTCACAGTTTTGCACAGAGCCCAGTGCGCTCATCTTGAAGCGGTCCATATTAAGTTACATCAACCGATTCTGTGCAAACAGAAAGAACATTTCATACGTTCCGACAATATATATATATATATATATATATATATATATATATATATATATATATATATATATATATATATAATAATAATAAAAATATTAACTCGTATGGAATTTCCAAGAATATATAGATCAAGGGAGATTTCTATGTCAGAGACAGAGTAAAATAATTTATTAATGAATATCGAACACTTAAAATACAATAGGCAATAACTTTTATTTCATAAAGGCTATAAAAATAGCTTTCAACCTTTCAGACCTGCAAAAGGGAAAAAAATTACACAAGGTTAAAATCAAGAAATATTGATATTTTATTGAGGGAGTGGGAAAAAGAAAGATGCAAATTTATGATGATGATCAGAATCGTCTATCAAAACATTTTTTATAGAAAACAGTTAATATTAGTTACTCTTATGTTAGCAATGTAGATAGGATCATCACAACCTACAATTGTAAACTCCTAAGTAAATTACAAAGCAGGGAAATAATGGATATTAACCCACATGCAATTGAAGAAGGAAAACTTAGGGCCCTGTTGGAGGTAAATGCATGTCTAAAAACGTGGTGTATGAGGCAACCATTTTCCCCGAAAGAAATTTAGGCTGAAGAAGATCTACATTAGAATTACATATATATATATATATATATATATATATATATATATATATATATATATATATATATATATATATATATATATATATATATATATATAATATATATGTGTGTGTGTGAGAGAGACAAAAAGAGAAAAAGAGAGATTTTCTGATCTTTGCTTTTGATACAACCAAAGAACAAATAAGAGGCAAATTTATGCAACCTAAAAACCTGGTAGATTACCACGTTGTTAATCCCTGGGCTTAGATCAAGGTAAACACGTTTATAAAAAATATTTCTCAGTCTTTCTTTGTGTCAGAGTGCGAGGGTCTTGCATAAGACATAAAATTACTGTGGTGAATTATATGCAAATGCATGAATGGCAAATTGATGACCCGACTATATTTTGATTTTTCCATGGGAGACAGGCTACTTTTAAAATAAGAAGGGCTGGCTTGGGTTACTGTCAATTCATTATTTAATACTGTTATTTTAAATGTAGCCCAATTCGCTCTATGTTGTCTAGTATGGTCTCCGTATATTTATAATTTTTGTTTCTTTTTTATACGTTTATTATTATTATTATTATTATTATTATTATTATTATTATTTTCTTTAATTTATGTTGTATACACATTTTTTTCGGGTCCCAGCCAGAGGTATAAGGTTTGACATGGTTTCATGACATTTTCCACTGATCTCTTTTGTAAAAAAAAACCCTAAGATTACACACATAGATAAAGCTTATTGGAACTGTGTGAGCTCTACTTGTGAGTACAATCTTTTGTATTTCTTTAAGACACGGGCTACCAGGAATCCCTTCAATGAATCAATGAGTCTATCGGACCTGTTTCTAATCAATCCGATGGCTTCAACTACCATTGGAATTATTGATGTCCTTGTGTGCCACATTTTTTAGATTTCCATTTCAAGATCTTTGTATTTGTTTTATCATTATTATTATTATTTCCCCTTTACTTTGTTTAGTAGCCGAGATTTCAAGAGGCAAGAGAATTTCATTTGTATCAGATGTAAACAGATGAGTTGCTATGCAAATCAGGGAGAAAAATATGTAATTTGCGTCAGTGTATCGAAAGAAAAGAAAATAGAAAGAAATCTACGCAAGCTGACGTTTTTCATAATTTTCGGGCTACAAAGGATTTTTCTCCAATATTTGTTTCCTCCTCCTCTTGATAAGCTCAAAAGCCACAAATAGCAACAAGAAGATTATGTTGTTATACTTAAATGCGAAATTCTACTGATTTCTAACTCGAAATCCTTGTATTTACGTAGTTCTTGAAACGTTTTCAATGAAGCGTCTTTGTCAACTTCTCCTGCAATATCAGACGACACATGTTTTCAACATCATCTTTCACAATTATCTCCGATCGATTTTCCTGGATTTCCCTATCAGTCTAAACGCTGAAATTCCAGTGGATGATAACCTCTTCATTTTGTACAACTTGTAGTAGCATATATTCCAACCAATGCTCTTTACGGGCGGCGAAGTTGATTTCACGACATATTAACTACTGTATGCACTGAGTAAACCTATCATGTCGTTGTAAGTACTCTGTTGGCGCCAGTCGACGATACCCAGATATTATGTGGTCAAATGTCTCCAGAAGTCTTATAGATATGTGGCAGAATGAACTTCTTTTATGTTATATGCACCAATATCTGGTTTGAGAGCCTACCAACTACTTATAGGTATGTGTTTAATCTACACCAGGATTGCTGACTCTGATCAAGTATTTACCATGGAGAGAATTTATTATTATTATTATTATTATTATTATTATTATTATTATTATAAGTGTTTATATACATATAATATCTTATGGTTTTTCCTCTAAATATTACTTCGCTTTGCTCATTTAATAAATGATTTTCTTAATGCTGTCGTCTGGGTAATTTCAATTCCTTCATTAATTGTCTAATTCTTATTTGGAAAAACGTCTTTGATGTTATTTAGTGCTCTAGACACTTTCATATTCTATGTTTTTCATTTGTTATCAAAGGTCTACACATTTATGCAATAGTTCACTTTATCTCCATTTCTGTTGTAACAACCACCACCAATAAAAAAAAATATTTTTCCTTGTTTACAGTGACACCATCTGGTTTCCAGACTAGAAATGAGAGATCCCGTTGAACGTCCTACAGTATGTTTCATTTTTTCACTTCATAAGAAAATTTGGCAAAAAATCTAGGGACGCAAAAATATCATCTAGTAACGATTTCAAAATCTAAAATAACATTTAATTTTGAAGAACTATTATATTTTTACATAGTTAATTTCATTTTTATTCCATGATTTCTAATTTCCATTAATACGTTTTCAAGAACACCAACTATCATTTTCATGTCAGGTAAAATCAAGATGTTTTCCTAATTTTTAACTCTATCATTTTACCACTACTTGATCCAATGAAATCATCTCGTCAATATTTAAAACTTTTATGACTATCTAAATTAAACATATTACAATATAATAATATTTAGAATTTTACATGTACTCAAATTATTATGGGTATGGCTGTGACGGTTATATCAACATTTTTGCAGCTCTCTGGTAAAACTTTAAATTGATCTGTTTTCCTCGTTCATTTTAAACAAATGTCTCGCTTGAATGACTTCATCCTCTATTTTACAAACTGAAATCATGTGCAACTACTTTCAGGGTCCTTACCAATACTACATCTGCTATGGCAGCTTCGTAATGTTTGTCTTTCCGTGTTTTGTAGTTCAGTGTTCATTTTTACTTATTCTCAAGAAAAGGTTGTTGCTTGTCTATCAATAATTTGATAGATGATTCCTGCTGAAGCACCATTTTTTTTCTCTCTTTTTAGATCGACGATGGATCGGCTATTTTCTTAGTTCCTATTTATTTTTCATACGACATAATTCTTCATTCGCCGACATTTGTTTTTTATTGTAGTTGTGTCAAATTTTAAATTTTCTTCAGTTTGAGGTTTTTATTCTCGCAGAAATAACATACGAAGCTGATTTCGAACTGATTAAATCAGAAAGAGAAAAGAGAATAGAAGAGAGGGAAGGACAACAAAAGAAGAGGAAGGAGGGAGAGAAGGAGAGCAACAAAAGAAGAGGAAGGAGGGAGAGAAGGAGAGCAACAAAAGAAGAGGAAGGAGGGAGAGAAGGAGAGCAACAAAAGAAGAGGAAGGAGGGAGAGAAGGAGAGCAACAAAAGAAGAGGAAGGAGGGAGAGAAGGAGAGCAACAAAAGAAGAGGAAGGAGGGAGAGAAGGAGAGCAACAAAAGAAGAGGAAGGAGGGAGAGAAGGAGAGCAACAAAAGAAGAGGAAGGAGGGAGAGAGGGAAGGGCAACAAAAGAAGAGGAAGGAGGGAGAGAAGGAGAGCAACAAAAGAAGAGGAAGGAGGGAGAGAAGGAGAGCAACAGTTAGGAACACAAAGAAAGTGGGAATAAGAGAAACAGAATAACATCAACAATAAATAGAAGAGAGAGAAGTAAACAAGAAGAAAAAGAAAAAAAATGAGGTGGAAAAGAGTAAAAGTAAGGGAAAAAAAAGAGAACGGGTAATAAATCAATATAGAGGAAGAAAAGTGAGCGAGAGAAGATATTGGTAAGATATATAAGAGAGTAAGAAAACATGAGGAGCAAAATAAGAGGAATAGAAAGAGGAAGATAAATAAAGAAAGGGGGAAATGAAAGTACCTAGAAAAAGATGGCAGCTAAAGTAGAATAAAGTGGCTATCTACGGCAAACGAGAATAAACCAAGGACATACACTGGGCAATCCTCTTCAATCCTCTCCGAATAATTGCTTCTTCCATCTATCGATTCAAATATGAAATATTTCAACGCGCTCAAGCCTGAGCTGCTGCTTTTACACCGAACTTTTAATTTTATGATTAATTGCCGACAATATTAAGGGTCGCTGTTAAGGAAAACAGCGAGTAGAATTATGGGATTGGACAACAAATCATTAAACAAAATCAAAAATCTAATGTCTGTTGTTTTGCATGTAAAATTGATCTCTACAGTAAATTTAAGGAGCGGTAATCTCGTATCCGCAATTAGCTCAATTAAGAAATCAGCAATGCTAATTTTACGACCTCAACCAATTTTCCACTTATGTTTACATATCGAACTAGCTTTGCAGTAAACATTTGTTAGGCATATATCATTACAGTATAACACAGAAGTTTGGGCCGAAATATTTTTGCGAAACCTGAGAGAAAAAAATTAATTTTTTATGCATTTCTCAGGATTCTAGATTATTTATTTTCGTTAAATCCCTTTAACATTCTCCCCGTAAAACGAAAGAAAGAAAAACAAAGAGGGACGGCACCAATTCAGGCGGCATAAGTTTCTCTTTAGAAAAAAAATGGATGTACAACGGAGGTCAATAAAAAATATATATTTTCATTGAGTCATCAGTAAAAATATTTTGAAATGGCGGTGATAACGTCAGTGATAATTAGAATCTGAATAAATTATACATACATTCAAAGATATTTGGAATTGACCCAATCGAGAATCTGTGGCCTTATTCTAAAATTCAAATCCAATCGAGAGTTCCAAAAAACATCCCGGATCCGAAGACCATATGCGAAGAGGAATGGAATAAAATACCAAGTAAAATTTGCAAGTCATTAATTGAAAACTACAAAAAGAGTTTGGTTGCCGTAAAGTGAATAATGACCATTCTACAAAGTATTAAATGAAGATTATGTATTCTTTCTATGGATTGTACGAATACTTTTTTCACTCATTAAAATGTATAAATGGGATTTATTTTTATTGCAACAAAATTTTCTGTTTTCTATGCATATTTAGTAATTATGCATCTGTGTACAGTACTTACATGAAAAGTATGTGTATTCATTAGTTGGAAATACAATATGCGTACGAATATTCGTTTCCCGCCATTGTATATGCTAGATATGCTGATCAATTCCGTAATCGAGTGGGTGGCCGTATGTGTTCCAGAAGGACGACAGCACATGGCCCACATGTGTCAGGTCGAGAATTTTATTTTCACGATCATCTCCTGCTCAACCCTACTTCCTCTCAATGGAATCCACTCGGCGACACTGTATCGATTTTCTAAGCGTAGCTAAGATATGGCACATGTGAGGATCGAACTCACAATTTAGTTGTAACTGTTTTAGCAAGACCAGCTTGCTAACCATTACATCACACCGAGGCGCCCTCATTCGGCTACTCTGTATGAATCAGCAACAATTACCAAGGTTTCGTTGAAGGCTGCCATTTCAAATAAAGTACAAATGATCTAGACATGCAGTCGCTTTCGAAGCCGTATTATGACAATTCTCCAAACTGTGTGGGCTTTTATTGATGAATATTTTTTTGTTTATCTATATTGAACATTTCTATAATGTTTTATTTACTATAAATATTTTTCTTGTAATTTATTCGCAATTACCTGGCGCACTGTATATATATATATATATATATATATATATATATATATATATATATATATATATATATATATATTGTCATCCACAGGTACATATATAATAATAATAATAATAATAATAATATATATATATATATATATATATATATATATATATTTATATATATATATATATATATATATATATATATATATATATATATATATATATATATAGACGAGGTGGGTGAAATATGTTACACTCATGAAAACGCTAAGTAGTTTAGTCAGAAGGAGAATGCAGCTATCGAATCTTATCAAAATATAAATCCACACCCGGTTTTTTCCCTAATCTCACCTTTCCCCGAAAGAATTCCTACTTTCCCAAGCCACCATACACGACCACAAATATGATGAAAATGGTTAAATGCATAAACACATGCCTTTGAAGATGTACATCATATATATCCATCTCCTATTATAACAATTTCATCCCAATTTAAACAATATTCATTTAAAAAGATTCCTGTATATTACTCGCTTACTTTTTGCCAAACTTTGAATTAAAACACTTTGTTACCGCCACACGTTTTGACTGACATTTCGACATTCATGAATTCTCAAATTTAAAAGCCTTTGATAAAACAATGACATTCTGACATTTTTATATAAACACGTGCAGCAAAATAAATCCTACTTTTGCCATCATAAGAGTCCCTCCCGAGACAAAACGCTTTGGCTAAGAATAGTTTTTCCCATTGTCTTTTATTATTCATATATATATATATATATATATATATATATATATATATATATATATATATATATATATATATATAGTGAACATTGAAGTCAACACTTAGACGCGAGAGGCTGTTTCAGGCTGGACGCAATCGTCGGGCAATCGTCAGCGCCTGTCTCCTCTAAGTGTTGACTTCAATGTTTACTTTTATATTTACACACACTCTATCTCTGATACTGAGCACTTTATCCCATAAATATAGCACATCTTAAGAGTATATTTCTTCATATATATATATAGAGAGAGAGAAAGCGATAGAGAGAGAAAGAAAGAGATAGAGCGAGAAAGAAAGAGAGAGATGTTTTTTTTTTGCCACGTTAACTGGTATTTAGGCGGGAATCCATTTCAGTCGCGGGCTCGCCGCCAATGATTGGCACGACGAAGAGGTTTTTCAACTGTGGACGGGGGATTAGTGGCTGGGGTGGCGAAATAAATGTTCTGCTCGGCCTCTGCCCATTGAGTATGCGGGTTAATTCAGTGAGTGTGGTAGTCTGGAAAATCTAATGGAACCAAGAAGGCTTGTCACCTGTCATCATTACACATTTACCTGTGTTATCAACATCAGACGATTATCTTTTTAGGGAATAATCTTATTCACAGGTACCTTCTATTGCGTTGACCGAAGATCAACTTGCCAAATCATAGAATCTTTGGAAATGGACGGTCATCCATACTTGACACATGGCCAAACCAGCACAGCTATGGATTTGTAACAGTGTTTCAGTGTTGAAGACTTTGTTAGTCTTGAGGACTTCGGTGATGTGATGAAGTCACTTCAAAGAAATTCCAGAATGGAAAAGATGGTAGCGCACTGGTGGAATGTCAAAGAGACACACGAATCTTGGTATGCAACCCACAATTGTTGCTTCCTTATTAGGAAGTTGACAGCTGGAAATTTTTTTCTACCGCTTTAGTTTGATAACATTTGTGTTGACACAGAAACAGTTATGAAATCGTTCAAATATTTCGATTGATTTTGCCGGTTTGTCGTCTTTGTTAGTGTATTAATTAGCACTCTGTAGTTGACTACTTTTGCCAAGCAAAATATTAGTCCTAATTTAAGATGAATTTGAATTTCCTGGTTATGTAGTCATATCCTTCTATGGCAACACCTAAAACAATCCTGAGTGAAATTGAGAACAAGTCTACTACAATTTCAGATATATAGAACTAATATATAAAACACTTAAGGGGATTCCATATCCAGTAAAAGGGAATTAAATATTTGTATATGATGTAAAATGCTAAATCTTAAACACATTCGCGATAAATAAACTACTTCCGTGAATTCAGGTACAATAAAACTCAAAGATAATATAGATATATCTATAATAGACACTGTTTTAAATTTGATTGGCTCTGTTCCGTTCTGAGTCAGATAGTAATTAGTAGCAAGAACATTTTCACAGTCATTAAGAAGTATATGTTTAAAGCATTTATATAATAAGCTGAAATAAAGTTTATTTTGTAACACGTTTAAATGTTAAGACTGTATTAATAGTTGATAATTTTCTTTTCATCGCAACGTAGGTTAAGTTTAAATTAAGAAAAAAAGAAATGGAAATTAATTAAAACTTTTACTTACCTTTTCGTAATTTTTCTATTTATTCTTTTCTTTTGTCGGGGAAAGATAATCTTTACACTTTGGTTCAACAGGTGAATTTAAATTGGATATTTGTTATATAATATTTCTGGAAAGAGAAAAAGAAAACACTGTCGTATATACTCTGGTTATACACGTGTAAAAGATTTACATTTTGTAGTAAGACGTTAAAGGTGAGTTTGCTTATGTGTAATCTTAGATGGAAATCAATATGTGAGTCATTCCCATCGAAAGATATTCACTTTCACCAATTAAAAACAAACAAACGACCCTGACGTATTCTCACAATATTCTTTAATGAACGATTACAGAAAATGAAATAGAAATCAAATATTCAAATCTATTTGCAGTGTTTCAAACTAAAATACCGTATCTGTCTATAACTCTGAAATGAGGTATTATTACTTGCATTATTTGTATTATTCGGACTGTTATCTTCCTCTTCATTGTCATATTCACAACGTTTCGGCCGTTGTACTCTCTGGCCTTTATGTCTATGTCTCTCTCTATATATCTGTCTATATCTCTGACACATGGTCCAGTGGATAAAGATGTTGGTTAGATCCAGTGACTAGAAACCAAAGTGTTGTGAATTCAATACCAGGCTATAACAGGGATGAACCAAAAAAAAAAAAAAAACTCAGAGAGATGAGTTAAAGGGAAATAACATCCGGAAGTGGCATGGCACGTGGAATTAGGACAGTCTACCTCGGTGGACGAAATAAAGGGGTCAGTTCGAAATTCCAATCATCTGAAGAAGGCCAGAGCATACAATGAACGAAATGTTGTGAATAAGGCAATAAAGATGAGGATAACAGCCCGAATATTGTAAATAATGCAAGTAAAATACCGTAATAATAAAAGTTTAATTAATTTTTTTGGTGTTTCATTCTGATTGATTCTCTTTATAGAATATGTGTTTTAGCGAAAGATACACAAAATATGTGTTATACACCATAAAATACGGGGCTTCTCTACTCTAAATTTTTGGTGGAGGAGAATGATTAACCACTGATATTCCTAACTTTAGTTTGTCCACAGATCCTGGGAATTCTAACCACTTAGTGTTTACCAAATAGAAGAACGCAACTAAAGGAAAGAAAAGAGCGAAAAGAAAGAAAGAAAGAAAGAAAGAAAGAAATGGAAAGAAAAGAAAAGAAAAGAAAAGAAAGATAAATATAAATAACACTTTCATGCCTTTAACGTCTGCTTCAATGAAAGGGGGAAATTTTTATCTTTTCATTTGTACCCTCTTACTTCATTAAATAATGACCGGCATTCATACGTACTTATCAATGTGTACAGAAGAAAATGACGGCGTAACCTGAAGGCCCAAATGTCTTTTCTTTTTTTTTTTTTTTTGTAAAAATGAGAAAGAAAAATGGCTGTCCACTGAATGAGGTCGGCGAAAATGAGCTTCTTTTGATTCAAGTGAAAATGGATTGTCTAGAAAAAAAAAATGCTATTTCCACGAATAGCAGAGCGTAAAGAGGTCAACAAACTGAATTTTCATGCCTCGGGGTAATCTGGCGAGGAGGCAGAGGGTATGTATATACATTTGGACTTTTATCAGAGTTATATGCCATGCGTGATACACGCTCGCCTAAGCATGTATCTTCCGATACATGACTGACGAGGCAGATTTTTTTCCTACAGTATTTCTTTCTGCGACCAGTTGCCATCTGAGGTTATAAAACCCGGTCTGTCCTTCTAGTTACCATAGCTGGGGAGAAGAGGATTTATACCTTTCCCAAGGGTAATAGTACGTAAGTGAATGTAATGAATTCGACTGGAATTCGAATTCGGCTTTCTAATTCCTTAATCTGAGCCGCTATCCGTTACTCTACCGTGTCTCCATATCATACTTCCTTTTATCATACACATTGTTATTGCAATATTTTGTTAAAGCGTTGATTGAATAATCCAAAAAATGATTTGTGCCAAAGAGTTGTGAGTTCAACCCCTGACCTCAGCAGAGGGGAACAAAATCTTGGAGAGTTGAGCCTGAAGATGTGTTGTGTTATAAAAACTTAAAAGAAAAACAGGCAATTATAAAACCTTGATTTACTCAGGTAACTATTTATATATAATATATAGGCGAGTAGGTTTAGATGCCACGTTTAGAATTCATTATTAGTGAGTTTATCATCATCACAGAGTATTCCATAAACATGATCTGGTTGCAAGGTCCGTGTAACCTCACAATTACTGGTATAAAATGATAGAGAAATTGCTAAGCTTGCAAGCCATTGGTAGTTAACAATATATAGAATTCTAGATGCAGAAAATATAAACAATGCAATTTTGTATTCTAATTAATCAGGAAATACAATGCCCAAGAATCAATCAAAGTAAAGAGATACAGAATGAAGTCGTCTGAACGTAATACATTATATTTTATTCTTATATATCTCATATTATTCTTGTTATATATATTATATTTATATAATGTAAGAGGAGGAAGAGATAAGAAGTGTAGATGATGTCGATGTGTAAGAAAGATAATGATTGAAGAGGTTACGATAGTAAAGATCTGGGAAGCATCCCCACGGGAGTCTTTTCCACAAAGTAGCAGTTCTTTGGAAGAAGCATCCAAATGGAACTATCTCCTTACTAACGGAATATGAAGAGAAAAGATTTGATTCGTCTCCGTGTGCGTGGCATGGCTGGTTTCAGCTGTCAAAATCTGAAGTTGTGAAAAACTAATGAATGTAGCTCGTCTGAACAATAGATATAGATTATCTAGGATCTTGCGCCGTTTTGCCTGCTGAAAAGGGGTTGTAAAGACGAAAACAATTCATCAGAAACTCTTTAACACCTGGGCTGCTCCTGTCTCGATATGGCCACATGACTCTATTTGGGGCCTGATTTGATTCTTGTAAAGTTAGAGAGTGTCAGGATGAGTCAGGTACTTTCTGAACATGTATAAGGAGCCAGCCATTTCCTCAGAATCTTTAGCAATGTCTCGTATATATCAAGGAGAGACAAATTGCGTCTCGCGAATCATATGCGGCTCTTTGACCTTTAATATACGGCTCTTTGACCTTGAATATGCGGCTCCTTGATCTTTAATATGTGGCTCGTAGAAATATGTGGGCTGAGTTTCTTTTTTCATCACAGTTAATGTAAAAGAGAAAATAAGAAAAAAATCAAGCTTTATAATTATTTACTTGGTATGAATTGGAAAGTTTAATTTTCATGGTTAGCAAACATATTTAACAATTTAAATCCTAATTTTAATGCTAGATCTGAGTGAGGCATTGTTCTTTAGTGCTGACAGAAGCCGTGGTGGAAGGATTAAAAAGTAACTCCCTATTTTATGTATGATGGACTCTCCCGTCTACCTATATTTTTTGCAAGACAAGAGAGTCCGTCATACATAAAATAAGGAGTTACTTTTCAATCAACTTGTAATGTGTACTTTCTGATTACTGAAACAAATACAAATTAACAGTTTAAAAAACCGCATTCATGAATAATTATTATTGCCTACATGCATTTGTTAATATTTATATAAATGTCAAAACATAACATCAAAAACGTATGTGTAAATTTGGTTCATTACTTTCGGCTATCAAGCATCTGAACTTTATCGTACAGGATTAGGGTTACATTAATCAAGTTTGGCCACCCTTGGTATATATGACATCCACTTTAATTCTGAGGTGAAATGATACCTAATAAGTGTTAAAGGTAAGGAGCCTCATTGAGAGAAAACTCATCCATCATGATAGGCGAAATCTCAGGATTTTCTCGATGATGGTGAAACATTACTAGTTTCGTTTTGGAGATATTTAATGTAACAAGACAATTTTATTCCCATTGAGTTGTTAGAGAGCTTGGTTAGAGTAAGAGTCTGGCTGCCGGACTTTGTGTGGTGAACCCTTACACTGTTGTTTCATTTATATAGATATTTACTGCTACATAATTACTGAGCAGAGCTACTTAAATTCCGCCATCATTTTCTGATGCGACTGTTCAACGAGGAACTAAGAAGAATTTCATTTCATATTCAGTGTTACCAATAATGTTAGCTTAACGAGTTTTAACTCGTGACAATTTCCTGGTTTTTCTATTTTCAATTTCTGATTAATCTTAATTCTTGGTGAGTTCTACGACAATACAATATACTTAGAAATTCTCCTTTTCGCATCATTAACTATTTGAGTTTAACAACATTAACAAAATATTGTAATAACAATAATAAATATGAATTTTGGTCGTTATTTAAAGAAGTGGGTCGAAATGAAAAAATTTAAAATTGACAACTTTTCCCGATTTCACTGAAACAGATATTAAACACTTCTATCTCCCCTTCTTTCTGTTATTTTCCCACTGAAACCAAGTGGCGTCTTTGATATGTCTTTTTGTCTCTGCCAAGATCATAACGGAATAGTTCATTATTTATTAGGTATTAGCAGGAGACGTTAAAAACGTCTATATTTCTATATTTTGTTTCTTTCTATATATTTCTTTCTTTCCATATTTCTTTCTTTCTTTCTTTCAGTGAAATCAAGTAGAGTCTCTGGTGTGTTTTTCGTCTTCCCACGTCCTGGGTTTGACTACATCTGCGTCTTAGGTAATACGTTGAATTACGTCCAACAGAAAGGCCTCTGACCAGGGGGGGGTGAGTATCGTGGAACTACGTCTTAATTTTTGGTGTTCCCAGGTCTACCCTAACCCAGGTTGGTAGCACCTGATTGAATCCCAGTTATGTGCAAATATTTAACTCTGAAACTGGGGTCAAAACAATATGAAAGTGTAAAAAAATAGGTTTTAATACCAGTAATACATTTTTGAAGAAAAAATTATTACCAGCAATACATTATTATCAGCAATGTTTTTTGGAAAAATATTACCAGCAATACAATTTTAATTAAAAATATTACCAGCAATACAATTTTAATTAAAAATATTACCAGCAATACAATTTTAATTAAAAATATTACCAGCAATACAATTTTAATTAAAAATATTACCAGCAATAAAAATCTTGTCAGAATTAAATAACCCACTGAGGTTGATATGCTATAAAAGAAAACAAACCAAACGAACAAATTCCACGCGGACAAAACGAAATAGTTCATTATTTATGAGGCATTGTTAAGACGTAACGGTCGTGCAAACTAACGGAGGGGAGGACAGTTCTTATATGACATATAAATATGAATTAAAGAATATGTATCCATGCCAGATAAGTAAAGGCTATGAGGGGTAGAGGAATGATTTCTGTTTAAACCACTTCCTAAAATTTGAATAAATCACCAAAGATCAGTGTTTAGAATATCTATTTATGCCTTGAACATTTCAGGATCTCTACTTTTTTACAATCTCAGTTGTTAAAATTGTTATTGTCGTTGCTCAAAATGAACGTTCTTAGGGATTACAATATCTACGTAAAGCATTAAAATAAAAAAAAATAGATTTCATTTCTTTTTTGTATGTTCACAATGAAAAATAATATAAAAATTTCAAATATATTTGTAGGCAGCCATTTCTTTCTCAACATACAAAGCCATTTTTATTGTTCGGCTATTAATATAAAAAAGTGAACTTGTAGTCTTACATCGAATTTTTACAAGCGGTAATCTTTACTGTCAAAAAATAAATCCATAAATTTTGGGAAAAAAATTTTCCAAAAAGGTTTCGCTTCATGATAAATATATATATATATATATTTATAAATATGATATATATATATATAGGAAGGAATCATATTTTAAAAAATATTAATTATAATGATATATATATAAATATATATATATATATATATAGTAATTTTTGAGAAAAAAATTTGATCTACTTTTTTGTATGGATTTATCTGACAGTAAAGATTTTTGTTTTGTAAGTATTCGATGTAAGACTACAAGTTCACTTTTTATATTAATAAATATAATTATAATTTAGGCTCTACTTTTGTATTGAACACTGTTTTTTCCCTATTTTTCTATATATTTGCGCGCGCACACACACACACACACACATATATATATATATATATATATATATATATATATATATATATATATATATATATATATACCATATTCGTGAGAAAGGTATAACATGGTTTTTCGTTGTGTATAATTAACTGTGACACACTCTCAATATCTACCTATCTATGTATCTCTCTTCCTCCCTCTCTCTCCCTCTTCCTCCCTCTCTCTCCCTCTCCCTCTCTTTCTCTCCCTCCCTCCCCATCTCCTTCTCCCCCATATTATTCAATAAGGAACTAAGCAAGATTAAACTTTATTCAACAAAATTTTCCCTTAACATGTTATCGGCGAACAAATAAAATTAGCCCTGACGAAATTTAGAAAAAATAATCCTAAATACCTCCTTGATGCAGACAAAAATAAACATACCCTTAACTTAGTCTATTGTAAACAGATCTACCCTAAATTATAAACAGACTGGCAAAACAATTAAAAATAATTCGCTAACACATATTCCTCAATAATCTACTATAAAATGTATATAACACCTAATGTAATTACTATCAACAATACGGGACCTCAAAAATTCCCTCACTGTATAAAAAATAAAGTTCTCTATAAATTTCCATGACCCCTGGGAGATTGCATCTCCAACATTTAAATTCTTACATTGGATACACCTACACGACACTCTCTCACCTTTCGAAATTCAATACAATCCAAACACACATCGACCAAAATTGAACGATCAACATAGGACAAATATGAGTTGACAACAGCAAAATACTCTAAATTTATCAATGAAAGGTACGGTCTATCACTTCTAGAAGCTAGGATCTTGATTTATACAAATAAACAACACATCATTAACCACCGGAGACGGTATCTTCAAGTGCATATCATATATCTAATGCGTATGCATATATATATATATATATATATATATATATATATATATATATATATATATATATATATATATATATGTATATATATAAAATTCATTAAATAATTAAGGCACAAAAAATTATTTTGATGCGGCATCCTTCCTAATAACAGTTTCACATAACGTCACCATAGACTACCTGAAACTTCCAGTTTTCCAAAGAATATTAGCATATCGTTAAAGGAATTATAACTACCAAACAGACATTTAAAATGACTGAGATAGTCGAAAGTACTTGAACAAAACAATAACAGAATATGAAATTCGGATAGTTTGCCCAAAACTTGGAGTACAATACTAAAATCTGTATATAAAAATTTGAAAATTACAATAAAATATTAAACAAATAGAACTTGGATTTTTTTAATCAAACTTGTTTGAATGAATAATTGCTGCTTAAATCTAATCTATCTATCTATCTATCTATCTATCTATCTATATATATATATATATATATATATATATATATATATATATGTTTGTGTTCGTTTGTATGCATAAAGAGTATGTATGTACATTTAGTCTGACATTCGAATAAAAGGCAATAAATATTGAAATTGATTGTTTCAAAGAGAGCAGATTTTCATTGTCACTACTGTATTTCGTCTTATTATTATTATTATTATTATTAATAATAATAATATTATTATTATTAAGTACAAACGCGGTTTATTTTAGTATCAGTGACATATGAAGCTCCCTGATTTTTTGCAAATTTCCAGAAAAAAAAGAAGTACGAATGAAAAAAGTAATAAATAAAGCTAAAAAAAAGGCCACTTTTCAATCGAACTGAAAAATCAAACCTGGATAGTCACGTGATTTCGACATGTCAGAAAGAAAGAAAAATCTTCTGCCCCACCTCCATTAAAAAAAAAAAAGAAACAGAATCGAAGATCAGAAAAGTTTGTTCAGTGAAGCGATCATTGTCAATTGATTTGATCCCTGCCTCGAATATTCCGCTTTTGACTGAACTCTGTTCATTCATGTAAAAATAAATCAAGAGGCCGACAGCAGAGAGAAAGAACAGGCCAATGAAATAATAAGGGAAAGCGAAGAAAGAATAAAAGAAAGAAAGAGAAAAACAGATATAGGTGGGAGGGGGAATTCTGAAGTAAAGAGAAAGAGAGAAGAAAGCCTTAATGAAGGGAAGAAAGAAAGCTTTTGTAGAAAGAAACATTCATTTGTTTGTGTGGTGATATTGGCAAACAAATAACTCTAATAATCAGAGCATTAATAATAATGATTAGGTTGGCGCTGAAGATGATAATGAAAATTTTTACGTTTGGCAAATTATGATTTTTCTATCAGTGCCGAGTCTTTCTTTCTTATCTTGTTTCCTTTTGTCGACTTTGTATTGGGGGGGGTCTTTCTTGTTTTTCTTTTTTTTGCCATTCTTTTATCTCTTTTTCTATATTTCTTTCTATCACGATCCTCTCCTTCTTTCTTATACTACCTTTTTTCTTCTTCCATTTTCGTTTTTCATTCGTCTTTTTTTTTCTTCTTTCAATTCTTTCTTTTTTTCTCTCACCTCATTTGTTTTCCTTCTCTGTTCCTTATTTTCATCCTTTCTTTTTTTCTTTCTTTCTTTCTTTCTTTTCATCAACATCAACTGAACTGAACAATGATTTCACTCGATGCACGAGAATTTCATTAAATTGATGCCTCTGGGCAAATACGATGTCTTGCAACGAGAAAAGGAATTCTGAATGAAGGACTACAAATCCATGCAACATGTAATGGCTTCCCCACGTTCATAAATTTCTTTCAAACGAAATTCTTCACTCTTTTCAGGTTGTCAAATAACTTTTCTCAGAAAATCACAGAAATTATTTCTTTAAAGAGGAAAGGTATGCAGCGATGTTTGACTCCGTGAAGCAATATATATATTAACATTTACTAAATGTTTCTAAAAAATGGTGATAGGATCTTAAACAAGAACAGAAGTTTATAATAAGGGCTTACTAATGGAAGTCTCTAAGACCAACACCACCACAAACGTTTTCCAGGAATTCATTAAAGAAAGAAAAAGAAATTGGTCTAACACATTGGTTTTATATTTAAAGAGAACCTTCTAAGTAGCCTATATTTTTATATTACATAAATTTAGTTTGTTACAGCTAAAAACTGAATGGATAAAACGAAATTTGGAGGAAAATGAAGGGATTTATTTGCCTAAAACCTCATTCTTGATTTTTACATCGGCTTAAATATCGACCTTTTATAACAATGAGAAATACTAAATTAAACTAGCACAAAACGACATGTGTCAAGTATAAAGGGTTAAACGAATTTTAATATAATATTAATTAATCTAATAATTAATCTATTTGGGTTAATTTCATAGTTTCTGTTGTTTTTACAACTAAATTTTGGTCGTGTTCTTCGAATGAAAGTCTCATTTGAAATATCTAATTTCTATGTAATCGAAGCTCTAATGTCCCCTTTGTATATGCATCGTCCCTTGCATGTTATTGTTAGTTCTTAAAAGTGTCTTTTTATTTCCTCTATTATGCCTCGTACCGATGCAGTAAATACCCGACTCCCTCTATCATACTCCACCTTTACAAGAGTTAGATAAAACCGAAAAAGGAGTACTGCTACCATATATGGGATGGAGTTATCCGCTCTTCACTGTCTGGTCTTTATAGAGTTCAAAAGTGTCTATGCGACCTTTTGGGTGATGAATTATTTTCTACAGACTCAACGTCCCAACACGCTACTTTATCTCTATTTCCATAAGTTTTCTGATGAGCTCATTCGTTCGTTCTACCAGTTCAGACCTTTACATCTATGACCTACCTTGCCACATACATTGGGACAAACCATGCCAATCTCCACCAGGAAAGGTCCTTCCCAAAAAGCTCTACTTTTTTGAACAGACTTCCAAGAGATTGTTTTTCCGAATATTACAATCATTCCCTAGAATAAACCGTTATCTTTCCCACATCTCCTCATAAACGGTACTTCTTATCTCCTACACTTATCATTCGTAAAAGACACATTATTTAGTAACTCACTACCTGGAGTTACTCTTAAGCCTTATATTGGGTCACCATTAGCAAAATAAAAAAGAAAGTAAAAGAAGCTCTACCGTCCCGGGAGTAATGCTCTACAGAGTTAATAAATTCTACAATGAATTATCGGGGATCTTTATCTTTGCTGCGGCCTATTATAAGAAACTTACTTTGAAAAAAGGAGATTTTCTGTTTCAAGGTAAGTTTCTTATAAGAGTCCTCAACATATGAGAATCAGAGATATTGCTGTATCTATATAGGCGGGGGCGTGTGTATAGTACTTTTAATAATGTCGAATACGTTTCAATAATCGAATGTTTATCTCAACTATAAGAAAGCTTAAGTACAGGATAAACCTGTAAATTTATTTTTAGCCACATTAGCAAATCTCATAATAAAATATCAACTATAGAGAGAAATTGAGAAACAATTGCTGATAAACAGATACGTGTAAAGAGAAGTTACCAGAAACAAAAGTAATATAAATATCTTAGTTTAGTTTTAATACAGGATGTCCATAAAGTTCGTGTGCTCTTTAAAAGAATTATAACTTTATTTGTATTTGCGATAGAAATAATTTGTAAAAAAGGATTAGAAAGAAGTAAATCTATATATTTTAATGTTTTATTGAAATTTTATTTAAGTTTCCATATGTCCTTCATCATTAGTAATACAAAAGGTAATACGATTTTGCAGTTCACGAAAAACGAAAATAAGAAAAAGAAGTTGAAAAAAAAAAGAAAGCAGAATTCACGTTTGCTACCCCGCTAATATTTGTCATTTCAAATTCATAAAAAAAAACTGTGTAGACTTCAAATCTTTTCCTGTAGAATATTACCAGAGTCTTCGATTCTTAAAGGAAGCGCTACTATTTTGTATTATGGTCGCTATCATGTTCACTCTTTTGGAAGGGTAGACTGGGCTCTGTAGACTTAGATGTAAGGCAGTTTAAGAGAAGGACTGAATATGAATTAAAAAAAATATGGAAAAATATCAGGAAAACAATCCTCTCCATCGTTCTTCTCATGAACTCATGGCAATTCACAGAAAATAAAGGAAAGACTCTTGAAGGAATATACCATTAACAAACAATTGCAGCTGCTTAAGTTTAGTTTCATACTAATTTATTAATAAGTTTAGATAAAGAATATTTCGAAAATAGATCTGTATTGTTCTGGTTACACTAAAAGAATTTAACAGGGAATAATATGTCGGTATGATGGAATGCAGGAAGTGAATTTCTCTTTAAAAGAAATTGTATAACTAGTTTCACTCAGTATTTTTCGCATTGATATGTATACAGAAAAAATCCTTGTTTCAAACATTTCGTTCGCAGTTGTCCTTGTTATATATACATATATATATATATATATATATATATATATATATTATGCAGTGTTACATTAGAACATGCACATACCAACTACAAAACTGTACATCTTGGTTCAGCGTTAAAAAATTTTAACGTTGAAACAAGATGTACAGTTTTGTAGTGTGCATGTGCATGTTCTAATGTAACACTGCATAATAAATAAATACTTAAGGCTCTATATTTGTATAGAGACCTGTTTTAAATTAATGTTTTGAAAGCTGAAATCTTACTTTTCGTTCTTTTACATCTGTATATATATGTGTGTGTGTGTGCGTGCACGCGCGTGCGTGCGCATGTGTGTGTATGTGTGTGTGTATGGTTTTGAACACATATCTTCCCGATTCTCAAGAATCAGAAAGATATGTGTTCAAAAGCATTATTTGAGGTCCTACGTAGTCTAAGGTATATCATATATATATATATATATATATATATATATATATGTGTGTGTGTGTGTGTGTGTGTGTGTGTGTGTGTGTGTGTAAATATTCTCAGATCGAGTGTATCTTTACAAGAGACAAATTCATATACACACACACACACACACACACACACACATATATATATATATATATATATATATATATATATATATATATATGCTGTAAATTGATAGTTCTTTCCTTTCCTTCTTAGCCCATCGATCCATATTCATTCAAATTAAAAGAAAACAAATGCCTCTCAGCCTTAATGAAAAAAACAAAAAATGCTTCCAGGATTTGTTTCCATACTGTGTCAAATTTCATCCTTGTTCATGTCTACGAGCATCATTAGTGTGCGTTGTTTGTTGAAATGATTGTCAACAAAACCGCATCTGACCGGTGATGGGCTGTGTAGCCATAAAAGAACAAAGAATTTTGCTTCTTAATGAGGCGAACAATCAATATTTACCTTAGACTTTTGCAAATATGACCCATGTTCTGGTTTACAAGTAAAGGGCGTTTGGCATGAGAATACTACGCCCCCCCCCATTCTCGCCATCCCACACTTTTGCGCACTCACTGTATTTGTTTTCTTTCTCTTCTTTAACTATTAGGAAACATGTGGCCAAATTCACACACGATTTGAATAGATGCACTCATCAATACGTCTGTGAATATATTTTTGCCTATCTTTATATACATATATGATTTTCTCGAAAGATATGTGCATAGCAGTATAACATACAATAATATATATATATATATATATATATATATATATATATATATATATGATTGTATTGGCAAATTCGTGTGTACTAATGTGTTTATGAGTTTTATCTCTGTCTTTCTCTCTATATATCTATGTATTTATCTCTCTCTCACCCTCTCTCTCTTTCAAGACAAACATTCTCAAAGAGGAGAGTGAGATAGATTTGCGAAATAATGTAACTGTTGTCTACTTTCTCTAAATATATCTAGAATAGAATTTCGATTCATGTAAAAAATTTAGACATTCATGAAAAAAAGTTCAAAAATTTGCTGCAAAATATATATATATATATATATATATATATATATATATATATATATATATATATATATATATATATATATATATATATGTAGATAGATAGATATTATCAATTATTTTATATGCAAGGATATGTAAGGAATTATACTTGCTTTTACATTTATGAATAATTAAGTTAATATCTCTATTTGTTTGTGTGTGTGTGTGTGTGTGTGTGTGTGTGTGTGTGTGTCTTTTACATGTCATTTTTATCACTTTTGCTAATTCCTCTCAAACAGTTAATATATTATTTGTACTTTTATGAAAAATCAGACAAGACTGGGAAACCTTATAAATGTATAGAGTATGTATTTGTATGTATCCGCATACAATAATGTGTGTTTATGTATCTATATACGTATATATCCAGGGATTTACAATGCTCCGGCCTTGTATAATTTTGGCGCGAAACCCGTCTATTGTGTTACGACTGTCGAATCGATGTCTCTTGCAGAAATTATCCTCCCCCATCAACTGCTTTTTATTCTCTTAAAATAGATGAAATAACATCATGACTCTTCGAGATTGTTCCAGTTGTGCCACTTACAATGGTTACGACCGTCACTTTCATATTTCAAATATTTTAAAGTTTCTTGTCAAAGTTCAAACATTTTTTCACATATTCACTCTTTTTAATTCTCTCTGTTGTCTGCTAGACTAGACTGGGTGATCTCTTTGAATTTTAACGTCTTACAGATTTCTCCTTCTTCCCTTTTTGGTTTAGAAATATTTCCTTGGCTTACATTGTCTGATCATATGATTTTTTCAGAAATCTTACTGGGTTTCTGTGATAATTGTTTATTTGTTTTGACGCAAATGATTCATATTCGAATCTAGGTAAAGAAACAGGTTTTAAATCTTACGATTTCAATTGCTTTTGTTCCACACTAAGTTCTGCGTTGAGGACAATAACAAGACAGGCGAAATAATTCTTATAAGAAGTCACAAACGAGAAGGTTTTGGCTAAAAATCTATATTCTTACAGAACAACTCCCCATCGCATTCTACAAATCTACGATGACAGAAATTGGTTTCAAATGCACCAGATTTCTAGAATAGCTCCTATCCCCTCCAAGAAAGCCTGTGGTAAATCATTAAAAGATATTTTACATGATTTAGAAGAACTAAATTTCGGCAAAGATTTATGCGAAGCAATCAAAATGAAGTGACGACAACAATGTTTTCAACGTCCACGTGTTTTGAAAACTAATGACCGAACGCATAATATAACACCACCTTTTTAAAATAAAAAAACCGCGGGAAACTTTTCCACGCATAATTTATTGTCAAATGTCTTCCGTCTTTAAAAGTATATTTTCTTTTTTCCGAAAAGTGTGCCTGGTTATTATTTAGCAAGCGGATTCTACAACAATCATTCTTTGTCGTCGCAATTGACTGATCTCGAAAGATAAATCGACATTTTGTAAATATCCCACTCTTGTTTGACCTGTATGTTATTGTTTGTAATGTTCGACAACCTCAACAGACTCCAAATTCATTATGGTTGACTGATTTTGAAAAATGTCGAGAACAATGAATGAGAAAAAGAAAGTGTGAAAAAGAAAGTGTTTTAAAGATTGTATGAATGAATAAAGAAAACATTGAATAATAAATGTTAACAAACGAATAATCAAAACAAAATGTGAAAAAAAGAAAACACAATTAGAAAATATCGATAAAGAAAGAAAATAAGACAAGGACGCATATATCTGAAATTAACTCCTCTCAAAGTTATGGACAACAGAAAGACGCAGCTTTATAGGGGAAATGAATGGCAGAAGACAAAGAAGCAACATTTTAAGAAAAAGTGAATGAAAGAAAGAGAACAAGCAATGTGAATGGAAATTCAATGAAAAAAATAGAAATGTTCAAGATGAATACTGAAAATGAAGGAGAGAAGGGATAAGAGAGAAAAAGTTTGAAATAAATAAATTAAATGTAGCTAAAAAGAATAGGTCGAGTAAAAAAGAAAAAAAATGGAGGACAGTATCGGTTGCGAAAAAAAGTGAATTAATGAAGGGACGAAAATAAAAGGGATGTTGCCAAAAATAATGAATATCAAATTTCTGTCGAAAAAAATTAAATTTAAGCAAATATATATATATTCAGTCATTAAATCGACTTTTTCATTTAAAATGAACCTATTCCTGAAAAGGTTCCTTCAGAATATAACAGACTGGAAAGATCAAATATCAGAGATGCTAGAGGTGTTAAATTTGGAAGATTCTTAAAAAATATGTGCAGCGGAATGACGTCACAAATATTTTATGCAAAACTCCAACGTTTACATCTATCTATCTATCTATCTATCTATCTATTATGTCTGTTCAAGTCTATGTACGTATGTATTGATTGGTCGATATATGTAATTGTTTCTTTTTCTTATAAGCAAGCCGCACGAAAATATTTCTGGAAAGTAATTATTTTTGATGGTGTTTGTACTATTTTTTCTCCTGTCAATTTACAGGTCATCGTCTCCGACCTTATCACAGTTAAAAATATTCATTTTTTTTAGTATGCCATTTCATTACTTCTTGCTATTGGCTTACACACCTTTCTTATGCACCCCAACCATACACTCATAAAGACACATATACATCCATGCAAACGCACACACAATCAATCTATCTATCTATCTATCTATCTATCTATCTATCTATCTATATATATATATATATATATATATATATATATATATATATATATATATGTATGTATGTATGTATGTATGTATTTCCTGTGTGTTCGTGTGTTTGATGAGGACTTGAAGAAAAATTTTTGAAAAATAGCTGACTCACTCGTCCGAGATGAAATTTCAATTAATATTTGTCTGCTCTCAAATCAGCAACCATTATGAAACCTCGACCAGGGAAAAACCTTTTAACATTTTAAGTTTTTGTTATTTGATTTTTCCCCTATTCTTCTAGACTGAATAAATCTTGACAAAAACAAATGGATGAGACTTCTGTGCGTAAAAATTGAAAGAAGATTTACTCTTTTCTCCAATATTTTGGGCAGAATCAGAAGTTGAAAAAGTCCAAAAACTACGATCGTTTTTCTTTCGATCTTTTCGTTTTGACAAGTTTCCCTTCGTTTTAATATTGTACCCTTTTAATGTAACGGTTCATGCTTCATCAAACAAATTCACATCGCTGTTAATTTGATCCAAATTCATCATGGTAGAAATAATGGGAAGCATATACGTGTGGGTGTATATATGTGGATATCGCTGTTTCATATCTACATAGTCTCTAGCCACGTTATTGAATACTCTCCCCGTCATAAAAGGCAAAACAAATATATATATATATATATATATATATATATATATATATATATATATATATATATATATGCGTGTGTGTGTGTATGTAATTGTTGTAGTTCGTGAGGGCACAGTCCTATGGCTAAGGGAAACTCGGATGAGTTCTACCACGGAATATTTGATCGAGCGGCGCCATATCGAGTCTAATTCGCTACCTCTTCGCCACCGAGGCCCGTTGGTACAGTTGGTATGATGTTTGCCTGATAAAGTAACTGCGCACTCCTGATGAGTCCCAAATATAGGGCGGAACGGCCGTTCAGTGCTGTCTGCATTCTGTTGAGGTTTTTCTAGACTCGGTGAATTACTTAATTATGATTATCTGAAATCCTCCTAATAATTTCTATCACCCACATTATATATATATATATATATATATATATATATATATATATATATATATATATATATATATATATATATGAGGATACACATTGTGTTTTACGTATGTAGAGTATTCTTATCATTAATAGAAAATGATATACCCACTTGGCAGAGGGATTTCGATCCATGTGACCGGGGTTCAAATCTTACCATAGTCGAATTGCCATAAATATGTCTTGTTATCGGACTGGAGATGCGATTCTAGTCCGCGGAATCGTTGAAAAGTGCCTGAAAACCATACCAACGGTTGAGCCAAGCCTTGTGATTGAAATTGGGTTTTGAGCGTACTTGTCCAATCTGTTGATCCAGCCAGATGATCTTCCAGAAATTGTTACTAAGGTGCCCTCAGCATAGTTATGGTATGAATCATAGATGCGCACTGTGGGTGTTGAACACATATGTATCTGAGCAGGCGTCTGCAGCAGGGATTGACTAGTCACCTTAGTAGACACGATGACATGGAAACGACAGGCCAGTTATTATAATAGAAAATACGACTAAAAAGTAAGCAGTCCAATCAAGTCGGTAAGATGAGAGGCTATATATTAATATAGATGATAATATATGATAATGCATGATAATATATATGCTGGCATAAAACCTGTTACTTCTGATTATTACCAACACAAAAATATTTCCTTAGAAGCAAGGAATATAGTACAGAATTATCAATCCGCCTATAATGCAGCAAAGACTTGAGTCAATAGAAGACGTGAGGCAATACAAAATTTGAGGGAACAGAGATGTCGTTCTAAAAGGATTAACAGAACGTGTAGCTAACGAGGAAGTCTTTAGAAAAATAAGACCAAAAGAGTTGCTTAAACTTAGATCTAGAGACAGTTGGAATCTCTACATTTCATAATGAGAAATGAAGGCTTGGAAAATTTGACACTCACAGGACATATCGAATGTAAGAAGGACAGATGGGAAACCTATTTACCAGTGTAAATTGATGGCAAAGCAGTGAGTTGGAAGGATAGTAAAATGACGACCATTGGTATGATATACGAAGATTAGGGAGTTGTGGAGAGCCATGATTGCTCAAGTTCTAAAGGAACACTGCACGTAGAAGAAGGAAAAAGGAAAAAGGAAAAATTGGAAGAAGAAAATGGTCTTGATGTTAATTATTAATATTTTTTTACTAGTTTTTCCTTTTTCATTTTAGTTATTTTTCTGACTATATTTCTGAAATGAAGTATTGTAATTATTTATATTATTTAAATTGTTCGGACTGTTGTACTCATCTTTATTGTTATATTCACGACGCTTTGGCAGTCGAGGGCTACGACCTTCTTCAGATGATTGGAATTTCGAATTGAAACCATTATTTCGTCCATCGGGATATATTGTCCTAGTTCCACAAGTCAGGCTACATATACTTATTTTTATACTGATCATTTCCAGTTGTTTAATCAGTTTCTTAATATTAAAATGAAATTCATCAAAGAAGACGCGGTAGTTTTGGGTTTTTTTAACTTAGGTAACTTAGCAGTTAAAATAAGTTTGCCTTTGTAATTTAAACCTGAAAATGATCTTGGAGAATATATATATATATATATATATATATATATATATATATATATATATATATATATATGAATATAGTTTTAAGGTGTGCTATATTTATAGACATAGAGCGTATGTAAATATAAATATAATAGTGAACATTAAAGTCAACACACAGAGGTGACAGGCTGTTTCACGCTAGACGCAATCGTCAGGCCTGACGACTGCGTCAAGAATGTCGCCACTGAGTGATGACTTCAATGATCACTTTCACACACACACACACACACACACACACACACACACACACACATATATATATATATATATATATAAATATATATATATATATAGGCCGTATATATTCATTCAATCATGTTTCATTGAATAATATAGATATAGTGTCTGCTTATTTTTATACTGATCCTTTTCAGTTGTCAGTTGTCATGCATACATACATACTTACATACATACATACATATATATATATATATTATACACACACACATATATATATATATATCATATATTAAACATTTGACCGTCATTGTTAAATGCAATACGCTAATAATAATAATAATAATAATAATAATAATAAATAGTTTCCACATCGTTATTCGTATTGCGACCAGTGCCAAATAATGTTTGTGTTTCGGTTGGTAAGATCAGGTCAGCTACAAAAATGGAATTATTGTTACGGGAACAAAGTCTATTTTATGCTTAACTTTTGATTAAACTTGTAGTCGACATCTGCGAGTATTCGGCATTAGACTCAGATGCGGCAATTTTTCATATAATTCGAAGTTTTACTTTGCCCGCACAGCTCCAGAAGATTGGGGAATTTACTTGTATTTGGAATTTTCACGTAACCAAGCAATCTTCTGTCGGTTCTTGAGAAATATTGCTATGGCAACGAAGAACCTTCTTGCGGAATCACAATGAAACATTCATATATGGAAAATTGGAGCATATCGAGAATCTTGCTGCATATTATTGATTTACCATAACTGTGACGTACAAAAGTAGTTTTGAATTGGTCATTTTTATAACAGCAGAACAAACCATTCTCTTTGACAAGAGTGGCATCAGCATTCATACGAAGATTCTTTTTGGTTTTATTAAAGGAACTTTTGTCAACTCTTCTGTATACTGCATTTAACCAAAAGAAAATTTTATTCGAACCCTGAATTATCGTCTATCTCATTAAACGGGTGTTCTCTCAGGAAGGTCCCTTTTTCTTGAGCGCCTATATGGGTTTGAACTCAAAGCAGACCTCAAGTGGAATTCGTCAAGAAGTTTAAACAAAAGATTATATGAACACAAAAAAATGACATCTTAAATAACAACATACAAAACGCATTGGTTGTTTCGACATAGAGAATGCTACTTTGATTAAAAGAGAAAATCGTCCACTTAGACATAATGTCTGGCAAGTGCCTTGATCATTATTTAAGCCACGATAAATTTGCATCGAGGCACTTACAATATATCTCACCATTCTTGGTAGATTTTATATTTTCTACAGTGTGGGATAGTCAGTGGAAAAAGGTGATGGAGAGAAAAAGAAAAAAGGATTCAGCGGAATTTGGCTAGACTGAAATAAAAAAAATATTCTTTCAGAAATATTCTTTCAAAAAATTTTGAAAGTACCCGCGTCTCTCGCTTCGTGTGCATGTGGCAACATCAAAAAACGAAACAAAAAAAAAACAAAAAAACAGTTCGATGAAATTCTAACGGATGAAAAGCCTCACAAGAAATTTTCCAGTTTGCCATATTTTTTAAATATATATATGTATACATTATGAAATGGACAAAGTCTGACAATTATTTAAGAATTTTTTTATGTATATACGTTCTTTTCAAAGATACAAATATTTAAGTAAATGCTCTGTTTATAATAAACAGTATTAACAACATTTACCGGCCTGAATGTCCGAGAAATTTTTATAGAAAATATGTGTCCTCCGACAGGAATCGAACCTGTATCCTATATGGAACCGTCATATAGCCTGGCGTGCCTTAAACACAATTCTCCATGATTTTCTCTCATTCATTCATATCTGCTCAATGCGTATCCAAATATAAACAAATGACGTAATACATTATGAAATGGACAAAGTCCGACAATTATTTAAGACAATAATATATATATATATATATATATATATATATATATATATATATATATATATATATATATATATATATATATATATATATGGGTGTTTTATGGTTGTGTGTATGTATATAATGATAGATAGAGATAGAAAGAAAGACAGACAGAAAGAAAAGAGAGATAAAAATCCAGAGAAAATCAATAATGCATTGAGACTGGCCGATGATCTGAGTATCGTCAAATGCTCGAAACTTTAACAACCTTTCAGCATTGCTTTGTATCCATATTGTCTACATACTTAATATAACTATGATCGTTGTGAGGGTGATTTTTGTAAAAGATGCATGAACGCGCTCTGTTATAATTATTTTAAAATTTATCCGTTGTAGCTATGGTGTTTTTTTTTGTTTTTGTTTTTAAAAAAACCTACACAATATAAAGAGCCTAATCAGAGATGCTATAAATGTAAGTGGCATTAAATTTTGGTCAAATACATATTTAAAACGGCTACTACACAAATAAAATATTTTGCTCCGTGTTGGTTGGTTGCTTTTGATATAGAGTTGTTTTGAAAATTTGAAGTATTTGAGTATTTTCACGATGTTAGTGTTGTCAATAAATATTTATCAGTATTGTGAAGGCGGACAGGAATGTGTCTTCAGATGTTGTGCAATGGAACTTGTATCCGACAAATGGAGTGTAAAACGTCTTGATAATTTTGTGGTTGAAAATCCCACCCCCGAGTATGATCTCGGAAGAGTTCGAAAGTATTCAAAATACGAAATTAACCTAATATACCAAATTAACCTGAACAAAACTACGAAATATCCACAAATATTCTTAAATACCAACGGCTTCCCATACTTAATACTTCTCGTTTTCACTCACGCGTGGTCATGTGTGACGTCACAAGCTGCGATGCGATTTTCGCTTCCGCGTCTCGTATACATGAATTTGTCGTTGCTTTGAAATTATTCATGCAATAAAAACAGACTATCATTATTGTTTCGTCCGTATATTGGTTAATATATTGAAAAGTAATTATCATCTTTGATAATGGCTTATGTAAGCCGAAAGCTTAGATCGGATTTAAACATGTATCAATATGGTGATTTCCTTTCGTCTTTCAATGATATTGTTATTAAGCTTATCAGAAATATGAAAGGAACTTTCTTAAATAACTTACTGAACTTACTTAAAATAAATAGACAAAACTTGTCTCTATTATTTAATAAAACATGCATCAATATATATATATATATATATATATATATATATATACATATATACATGTTCTGCTTTTTATATATATATATATATATATTCTGCTTTTTTATATATGTATATATATATATTCTTTTTATATATTCTTTTTATATATACATATATATACATATTCTGCTTTATATATATATATTCTGCTTCGTATATATACATACATACATATATATATATGTAAGCAAATATATGGATATAAATCCGACAGTATGAAAGAAAAATACAGAAAAAACAAAAATCTGAATATGCATTTATGTAGTATTAATGTTAAAATAAAGTCGACGTCGGACGTTTCGGTCTATTTAAGACAATCTTCATGGACATTTTCATTTAAACATAATAAACATTATAACTTATAAAAATTTAACACAAAAGACGATGGACATAAGAGCCCAAATAATTCACACAGATATTATGTTTAAATGAAAATGTCCATGAAGATGGTTTTAAATAGACCGAAACATCCGACGTCGACTTTATTTTAACATTAATACTACATAAATGCATATTCAGATTTTTGTTTTTTCTGTATTTTTCTTTCATATATATATATATATATATATATATATATATATATATATGCGTGTGTGTGTGTGTGTGTGTGTGTGTGTGTGTGTGTGTGTGTGTGTGTGTGTTGCTTTTCCTAGTATTAAGAAAGTTTGCCGGTCAGAAATCGTAACTGATTCCAATTCCGATGAAGTCGGAATAAATAATCGTAGCTTTCAGAGAGCCAAACAAGCGGAATGGTGGTATAGCTTCACATTCAGCCGCCAGACATCGAATATACGCAATTGTTGCAAATCTCGTCCGCGTTCCTTAGTATCTTGGCTTGTCTTGTAACGGCATTCACCCGGGAATTAACCGCATCGCGCGTCAAGGCCATCCACCCCCCGTCGATCGGCGGCAGAATCGACGGCATGATCGCCTGCCATTCGCGATTCCAGCGTCGGACCCCGAAAACGCAAGGACCGGACATGAGTTCCATATCTGCTTTGACCGTTGCGAGCCACGTCTTGAGTTGACCACCTCGGCGCTTCCTCCAACCAGTGGGTGCGTTTGGCGGCACCAGTTTACGGACGAACTCATCACCAGGCCGCCGCAGCACATGGCCGAACCACCGGAGTCTCCTGTTAAGCAGAGTTTCTTCCAGGCCCAGACTGTTGCATCTGGCGCGGATGGTCGAGTTGGGGATCCGGTCGGAGAGGCGTATGCGCAGGATACGGCCGAGGCAGTAGTGATCGAAGACCTCAAGCTTATGAAGATCCTCTCTGCGCAGTGGTCAGGTCTAACAACCATAGAGAAGAATTTTTCTGACCATGGCTTCGTAGATATCACCACCCGTATAAATTTGGATATCATCACCCGAATAAATTTGGCTAGAGCTGCCTTTGTCCGTCTTCAAAAACGACTTTGGTCTCGCCAGGAAATAAGACGATCCACGAAGTTGCGAATCTACGAAGCCATGGTCAGAACAACAAGTTCCTTAGTATCTTCTCAAGAAGCTTCTTATTTGGGATTAGATGAGTAAAAATATTTTCCATCATCATTCTCAATTCGACTTGAATAGTTTTTGACATAGTTGAATAATACTAATTAACTTTTTCATTTTTTTTTCCTTATTTATGTTTATCAAATCTTATCTTGCTGGGATAAAAGTAGGAAAACCAGCATTTATATATATATTCTCATCATCAGCAATATTATTGGTTCTGACCTGTTATCTCGGCTTCAATCACTTTCCCACCGCAGTATTATTTCTTCCCTGTGACTTGTCTTTAAATCCTTTCATGCTAACTTTTCGGATGACCTCTTCGCTATAATACCTATGAATTTAAGCACAGTACTAGATTGGCGGTGAGGTCTCATAAATTCATTGTTAAAATGGTTAGATGAAACCGTAACTTCTATGCTGACAGTTTATTTTCTAGCACTTCTCGATTTTAGAACTCTCTTCTTATTCCATGCTTTCCAGTAAATTTGGATCTTAAAAATTTAAATACAATATCTATACTTTTCTACTGTTATCTTGATTCCTCTTCTTCTATTCTGGCTCTTTTTTTCTTATTCTTTCTCACTCAGTAACCCATTTGTGTCAAAGTGGCTTTAAAGTTTTGCATTGGGTGAAATGTTAAAAAATGTGTTTGCCTCTGAGAATTGAGTGAGAGCAAAGTTCCTTCATATATCCAACATTCTTCTCAGTGACCTCGAACATTCTAAAATTCTTACAACTTGAATTCTCATGCACAACGGGATTTAAAATGTCTTCCTGTTCCTATCTTGTCATGTCTGTTTTTGTGTTTTGTTTAAATCAGCTTTCTCTGCTCACTTTAGATGTTTTCTTGTCTCAGTATAAAAAAAAAACAATATTTACTATTGTTCTGCAGTTTGCCTAGTGAAACTTCGACTGTATTTAGTTTGTGTTATCTAAAGTTTCACATAAGAATTATCTTCAATACCTACCAAGTAAAAGTTTTGCATATGAACTATTATTATTATCCTTATTATTACTAACATTGAACCAAAATAAAAGTTTTATTTTATTAAAAGGAGTCTGTCTTAAACAAATGCGTGCTTACTTCCTGTTTCAAAGATCAATTTTGATAGATTCAATAAATATTTCATTTTTCTTTCTTTTCTTTTACATACCAAATTTGACGACACCAAATAGAAATATTGTAGCGCCGTTTTAACAAAGACATTTAATATTTCCACAAATTAATATTTGTTGCAAATACGTTTAATTTCTACCTTTGTCAACAACTACCAACCTTCAATATATTGTAATTATTTTCGAATGCTAATTATCAGTGAAATCAATTATTATTAATTGTTATTGTTATGATTTTTATTAATTATAATTAAAATATCATCATTTGTATGCCTGATGGAAGAGGGTGCAGACAGACATCTTGTAAATTTTCTCATTAAAAACTGACAAGGAAGGCTCATTTTTAAATCTTTTCGCTCCAAGGCTTTTATTGTTTTGCTTTGAATGAAATGCTTAAAAAAAGTAATGCAAGTGGCTACTAAAAGTAAAAGTGGCAGTGAAGACAACAAAAGAACAAGGTTCAAGGACAGAAGATAACACTTGAATTAATTTTTTGAAGATAGTATTTGAGAAGAAAACAGGAAAGCAAGAAAGAGTTTCAGAAGTGAGACGTGTGGAAGAAGAAACTATTAGCGTAGAACTCACGGTTACATTTAGTAATTCCAACTGAAATTATGAGACCTAAATGCCAATCTAGTACTGCGTTTAAATTCGTGAAGTCGGGGTACGTAAGAGTCAAGTACATAAGAACAATTACCGGGAAGATATTTCTAGAAAAGGAACAGACCAGATAGCTGACTGAGATGCCGGGCCAGGGCCGATAACCTTGCAGCTATCTTAAAAAGAGGGTTTTGGTCAGTTTATACTCCATAAATAAAGAAATAAATTAAAAATTGGTGGCTGGTTTTAAATGAAGTATAATTTACAGTAATTTAAATGTTTTTCGTTTTCGTGCAACGGTGTGCTATTGTCAATGAGTTAAGACCACAAATATATAAACGTCTATCGAATTATAACATTATAATGTAGACAGTTACTTTTCGCAGTCAAAACTACTTACAAAATGTCTATAAATGATATCAAAATTTAGACAACCCTGGTGATAACCTCTTCTTTCATAAGAAATCCATAAAATATAATTTAAAATAAAGATATGTGTTCCTTAATCTTTCAATCTGAGAATCTGAAAAAAGTTCGTTTATCGATAAAATTCTGTATCTAATTTCATCCATTGAGCGATGTCAAACGCTTTTTTATTTATAATTAATGATCATCTGTGATGAACGTAGGTTTTACAGAATTGGAGTAATTTTGTTTTAATTCATTGAATTTATTTCATAAGTAACTTTTTAAAATCTAATTGTTTAGAATGTTCAAGAATATTTTCGTATCAAATTATGGAAAACAAAAAATATTCCGGGAACAATTTTTAATATCTCTAATTTCTATTCTTGAACCTATCATAGAAATGTTAATCTTTCCTTTTCTTTTCAAAATTTCTCGTTTATTTTATTCCTGAAACTGTTGGAACCGGTCTCCTCTTCGAGAAAATTCAATAAAAACGGTTTCATAATTGTTGTGGAGCCATTTTCGAGAATTAATTAAATTCTGAACAAAGTCCCTCAAACAGTTTCACCTCCACCAGTCGAAATTGAGTAGGAAAAAAAAAAAAGAAAAAATGTCATTAGATTATCACCGAATTACACGCAATTAATTTTCGAGGAGAATCTTTGTTTATTAAAGCTTGTTGTTTTTCTTAATCAGTTGCTTAATTAAATTCGTTAAATTAATGTGTCTAGAAGTTTGTTGGCTTGTAAATTACTGACGACTATTGCGTGAAAATTATATTTAATCAAACCATACGCACACATATACACATGTATATACATAGATAGCTATGAACAATATAAGTATAAAATATCTACACTCTGTGGTGATTGGCAGTTTTACGTTTAAAGCAAACATTAGAACCTACCAGTCATGTAACAATGTTGATTTCTATTGCTTCACAGTTGATATCTACAGAAAATATCTACGATATCGACAACTATTCGCCCCCATAATGATAGTAAATTTTAAACGATGTATATATATATATATATATATATATATATATATATATATATATATATATATATATATATATATATATATGGGTAGAGAGACAGATTAAACTTTTAAAAGCGATACATTTATATACGTTTATATAGGTAGGTAGATAAATGTTAAACGATATATATATATATATATATATATATATATATATATATATATATGTAGGTAGGTAGATAGATACACGTTAAACGATATATATATACATATATATACATATAGATAGATATATATGAAATATATATATATATATATATATATATATGTGTGTGTGTGTGTGTAGATAGATAAAATTTAAACTATACATATATATATATGTATATAGGTAGATAGAGAAATTTTAAACAATACACACACACAGACACACACATATATATATATAGGTGGATAGATAAATGAATTAGGAACGCTACATATATATATATGTGTGTGTCTGTGTGTGTAGGTAGATAGATAAAATTTAAACCATACATATATGTATATAGGTAGATAGATAAATTTTAAACATACACACACACACACACACACACACACATATATATATATATATATATATATATATATATATATATATATATATATATATATAGTATATAATTGGTATATATGGAATGAATTCCAATAACCAACAATTACTATTCTTAAAAGAGTGCTCAATACAAAAGTAGAGCAGATATAATTATTTTTTAAAAAAATTATAACATAAGTATGTTATAATTTTTTTATAAAACATAATTATATATATATATATATATATATATATATATATATATATATATATGTGTGTGTGTGTGTGTGTGTGTGTGTGTGTGTGTGTGTGTGTGTGTGTGTGTAGGTGGATAGATAGATAAATTTGGAACGCATATATATATATATATATATATATATATATATGATACACACCTAGGTGCGAGGGCAAATTGCTGCCAATTTATATCTTTAATTTCGCTCATGCGCGTTGTTTGTTTTTCATTTTATCGACTGAACAGCATCGTAGGTTTAATTGGGTACCGTCTCGAGGAAAAACCGCCAGAAATCTGGTGACAGCCAGCATTACTGCTTGGCATTCGCGCCGGAATCTCCAATAGGAACGCTTCAGAGTATCTATGTGTCAATCCGACAACAGTGCAGATGATTTGGTATTAGTTGGATGAGTCTAATCGTGATTACGAAGGTATTTGGAGTGATCACTAGGCAACGTTATATCTGCAATCAACACGGAAGCTTGCATGAAGTTCCCTGAGAATGTAGTTCCGCCCTAATAAGATCACTCTTTTCCTTCAATCAGTTGTTCGCCAACTTTAGCGATGTTTGTTTTGTTTTTCCCCCGTACTTACCTTTTGTTTAAATCACCAGAGAGAAACCTTCTACAAGCGGTAATAAAATAGGTACACCTGATACGAAATTAGAAATGCAATTTCATTGTCTCTACTGCCAACTTTATAAACATGACATCTATTTTCTCGGCAATTTTTGTAACGTTAACTGAGATGGTATCATCTGGAAGATCCTATGTCTGGCAACAAAACTCTTCACCATGCCACATAAAACAATTTCTGCAACGACATCACCGCTTAGATTTGGCCACCTAACTCCCCAGACTGTATCCCCCATTGATTTGTATGTGTGGGGCGCAGTTAAGCGAGAGACCAAAAAACCCCTTGTAACACTAAAGATGAACTGAAGACGAGGATTATGGCAGCATTCACCAGCTTAAACAAGGAGACCGCCGAGAAGAGTTTCAGAAGATTCCGAAGTCGTTTTGGGGACGTGGTTGAGGAACAAGAGTGAGAAAACGCATTTAGTATAACTTTTATTTTCAGGAAATTTTAACTGAGAATCAGTAAAACTAAGAAGATTTGTGAAAGTTTGAGAAAAAGAAAGACCAAAACTATGTTTATTACTTTTGCTGATGTCATAGTATATTTATATGAAATAAAAAAAAAAGTTTTTGATTTTAAAAGACGCCACCTAACCTTATAATCTTATGCACCCCAATTCGGAACATTTAACAATTTATGGTAAAAATTAACTTTGTTATTATTTTACCGCACATAGCATTAACTTTCTATTAGGGTGTCGTATATCTTCAGCATAGGGGAAGGTGACGAAAAAAGTTAAAAACTACTGAAATATATTCATTGTGTTTACATACGCATAAAATTATTTCTAGGCTCGTGTCCCTAGCCCAAACACAGAAACATTTGAGCATCACATTCTTGTAAAATCTTAATCCAAAGCGCTTTAAGTATAACACGCATCCAAGTAACTGTCAGAAGCCTGTTGCAGTATCATGAAGAGTAAAATCAAATTTTTATTGATATTGTTATTAATTTGAGTCTTCGGAAGCTTCTGGGGTCATATTTTGTCGTTTTTTCATCGCTATTTTTCTTGCCCTGAAATGTTTGCCTTTCCCGTGTCGAACAAGATGAGAATGGTAAGTGCTTCAATGGTTATAGATATTTTTTCTGTACGTTCCTAGGAAAACAAATTACGTAGATTCATAATTCTTCCAAGGGTAATTAAACGATACACTCCAGTTGATTAATAACACAAGCAATAAAAGTATGAAAACCAGAAATGATTCCTGTCATTTTGCTATTGTCTTAGAAACGATAACGCTGTGAATTATTGCATCAGCCTCATTTAACATAACGCGGTTGTAATTCGTCGCTGTCTATCAGAAAACCGAAATAGACCCAACAACGGTATTTCTGCCATTTCTTTAGCTGGTTAAGTAATTTTGGAGACACTGATGTATAAAGTCCTCCATCGATGTTCTCCGACTGTGCCTTTAGCAATTCAGGGTTAACATTGACTGGACAGAGCAAAAATGTTACAAGCAAATTCATTTAACGAGTTGATGACTTTTCAGTTATTTTTGTACAAAGAAAAGAGATTGGCGCTGATATATATTCATTGGCAAGACTTCCTGGAATAGCACACGGTAACAATCGTGATCTTAGCATATAATAAAGTAACAGACCGCAAGTATAAAGTTTTCAGGGAAAAAGGAAAATAAATTTAATTACTTTAATCATTTCTACACGTCGTTCTGACACCCGGCTTTTAATCTCAGAAAGTTGATTTGATATCAGCCTCAGAAGATAATCCCTTGAAAACCATACAACGCTTTGGGAATGATATTGAGTAGAAGAGACTGCTTGTAAGCTGTAGGCTGTTGGGCTCGGACAAAAGTCACAAGTTATCGTAACTAGTCTTGATCACGCCAGATTATGTGCTCTCTCTCTCTCACACAGAATCTATAACTAAGGTCCGCTCAGCATATACTTGGCAGTATAAACTAAACGTTGGATGCCTGGGTATTGAACAAATATGTAACAGAGCGTGTCTGCAACAGGGACGAGCTAGTCACCTTCGTCTTTTACGAGTGACGGATTTCGTCTACACGTCGACGCATAAAATAGAACATTCATTTATAAGCTATATACATAAAACAGTTGAAACCTAACCTGAACAAAATAAACTATGAAAAGTCCACAAAAATACTTAAATGCCTATAATTCCTAACAGAAGCCATTGGTTTATACCAAAACCTTACCAGAATTAATACTTCTAGTTTTCACTCTCGCGTGGTGATGTGTGATGTCATGAGCCGCGGTGCGATTTTCGATTCCAGCGTCCCGTATGCACGAGTTTTTCGTTGCTTGGAAATCTTCCATGCAAACAAAAATAGACTCATTATTGCTATGTCCGTGTATTGTTTAATATATTGTAATGTATTTGTCATCTTTGATAATGTCTTATGTAAGCCGAAAGCTTAGATAGTATTAAAACATGTATCAATATGGTGAATTTCTTTCGTCTTTCAATGATAATGTTATTAAGCTTATCAGATGAAAGGAATTTGCTTAAATAAATAGAAAAAAAACTTATCTATATTATTTAATGAAACATGCATCAATGAAAAAATGCTGCCTAAATATACACAATTTATATATATATATATATATATATATATATATATATATATATATAATAGCTGGCCACTCGTATTCGAGGATACCCGTCTACTAGAGCGGCTAGATAATCCCTATTGCAGAATCTCGCTCAATCTCATTTGTGTAATGTTGCAATTATTCTGAGCAGACCTTACTTACAGCTTCTGGGAGAGAGCGTGTTATCTAGTATGATCAACGATCTGAACAACACCAGTACACTCAAACTCTCGGTCACAATGACCAGTGGCTTCGTGCTAGAACAGCTATCGATGGCTCACAAGTGGAAATTGAAGTTTCATGCTTAAACGCACTCGTCAGGTCTGACGAGTGCGTTTAAGCATGAAACAGACTGTCGCCACTGGGCATTGACTTCAAATCCACTTTTATATTTACATACTCTCTATACTTGATATCGAGAACTTTTAACTCATAATACAGAATACCTCAAGACAATATTTTATCATATATATATATATATATATATATAATAAATGTGAACATAGAAGTCAACACTTAAAGGCGACAGTCTGTTTCATGCTAGATGCAATCGTCAGGCCACGATTGCATCTAGTATGAAACAGACTGTCGCTTCTATTGTCTTCTATGTTCACTTTTATATTTACATACGCTCTATCTCTGTATGGGTGGGGAGGTTTGTGGATGTGATATGCAGGTGTCATATTCTTTCAAGAAAGCCGGACACTTTCTAAACAACGGTTCAGTTAACGATACAAAAATTGCCGAGAAAATAGATGTCATGTTTATAAAGTTGGCAGTCGAGACAATGAAATTGCGTTTCTATTTTCGTATCAGCTGTACCTATTTTATTACCGCTTGTAGAAGGTTTCTCTCTGGTGATTTAAACAAAAGGTAAGTACGGGGGAAAAACAAAACAAACATCGCTAAAGTTGGCGAACAACTGATTGAATGAAAAGAGTGATAGTGTTAGGGAATATAACGAGGAAGTGGGTGAGGCAAACAGTAAGAAGTGACTTTACAGCCAAAAAGAAGATATGAACAGGTGTAGACGTAGGCTTTGCAGCATTTCACGTGGGACAGACAAAGAGAATTAGAACAAACGAATTAAAATCAGCGATATACTGAACATATGAAGGATAGATACACAATGATAGATATCCTTTGTAGCGTTAATATTTAAGATTTTACACGTAATTGAATACACCGTTTGTTATGTGAAGATTTTCAGTAGCCCGCATAGTAATGTGACGTCGTCCCTGGTCGCAGCGCCAACTGACGTTCTATTCT
Source organism: Acanthosepion pharaonis (assembly GCA_903632075.3). NCBI lineage: Eukaryota > Metazoa > Mollusca > Cephalopoda > Sepiida > Sepiidae > Acanthosepion > Acanthosepion pharaonis. The sequence continues at coordinate 1,536,660 of CAHIKZ030001990.1, forward strand.
GGTCTACCACGGCACCAACTGTGACGTCCCTAAACAGCACCAATTGTGACGTCCTCGCCGCGGCGCCAGCTGTTCGCTCCTCGCTGCTCCGTTCGGGTGTCGCTGCTCCAAACGTGACGTCCGCCTGTCGCGTCAGTCGTGTTGTCTCGTCCTGTGACGACCAACTGGCTTGGTATCGGTCGCGGCACCCAAATGTGACGTTCTAACCTTTTGGTGATTCGGGTGGGAATCTGGTTAGATTTGATATCAGCCTCGTCGTTCCCAACTCGCTTCCAGCGCCTGGTTACCAAGGTAACTGCATTGATCCCCAGTCTGCCTACCCACGTTGTGAATTGATCTTAGGCAGACGAGATCAAACAATGGTTGGGGCCGTAATGCAAACCGAGTTCAACGGGGGTGATACCACACAAATATGCATAAAAAGAAATAAAATGAAAAGTATCAAAGAAAAAGGTAACAAACTTTATGTCTAGTTTTTCGATACATAGGACTGCATCTATCTACCGACCCGTTCTATGGATTGTGACACGTCGTTTTCCGTTAGGCAATTTTTAACGCTTCAAGTTGTTTGCTCTCTGAGAAATTGGTGTTTCGGTGTGTCTTTGGACGAAAGTCGAAAAAAACTTATTGTGGTGGTCTGGATCTAAGTCGCTCTTCAAAATAATTGTTCTTGGGTTGAAGAGGAGTCCGGAATTTGCGTGAATCTTGGTCAGCTATCTGCGAGGCGGCTTCAACTGGAGACTGACTCTTCGCTGCAACTCCAACTCAAACGGAAATTGGAACTGGAACTCACTGGAACTGATTTCTGCTCGTTGTGGCTTCGCTTATATAGACGCCGACCAAAACCAGGGTGGGTCTGTCGGCGTCGGGGTTTCCTCGATAATTCTAAATACATATCCACCTCTCTGGTTAGGAATTTCCACTTTTTTCCATTTTGGGGAACCTTTCCTCACTCCCACCTTCTCACCATACTTCAGAGGGCGTGAACTGCCCTCCCCACTTCTTCGTAGCAGCTTCTCATACCTACACTCTGGATGGGCGGCGACAGCGTCCTTCGTGTGTCACGTGATCACCACTTGACCAATGATGTCTTAGTCGGGCGTGGACGAATCTGCGGCTTTGTTTCAAGAAAAAAAATATCTTGCTTAACTAAAAAAAATTATCCCTTCTTTTCCTTTTCTTCCTCTTAATTACCGTTATCATTTCTCTAGCCGCAAACGGGACAATATGAACAATGGCGGTCATAACTCTTGTTCTACACGTGGTTTTCGTCAGGTATTTTATTGCTAATTATCCGAATGGGTGGTCTTCTTAACACGGCCAACGTCGCCCCGAAAAGACATTTCTAAATTCCCATTCAGTACATATTTTAGATAACATAATTTTATTATCGCAGGCCAAGGATGTTCCGTCGAAGGAAATCGGTCAGCGGATACTCGTGGGTGGCTTTTAATTTTTTCATATCCGTCCAAAGTCCTTTTAGTTGCCTGTTTTTCGTCACTTATCGAAATAACATTTTCATTTGAATTTTTCTTTGGCCAGTCGGTCTGTAGTTGATAATAAGATGCCTTCCCGTACCAATAGTTTGTTTTCATATCCTTAGATAACACAGCCGTCGCAAAAACATATCTGATTCTTTCTTTCTTTCCCTTTCTTTTTACTCAGAATTTCCCTGTCATAGTAATGACACCCTTTCGCCATTTGTTACTTATCAAAATATCCCTTATCCATTGTCTCTTAGCCGTGTGTGTGTTCTGCTTATCATCCACGATTCGGTCCTTAGCCTCTCCTTTTCTTCTTTTCTTTCTTTTCTTTTTTTGCCTCGTTAAATGGTGCCACAGTAAACTGTATTATTCAAAGATTATCCGACTGAAATATAGACGAGTGGATTTAGGTATTGGCTTATGAAATTGCTAACATAGTAATTGTAAGTTCAATCCTTGAGCTGAGTAGTGTGTACTTTGACACAGTGAAAGCAGAACATACATTAACTGAACATTACTAAATAATAACTAGTCGAAATATCTCTAAGTATAGGCAGCGAAAAGAGAACATTCTGCCCCCTTAGGTTGTATAAAGGGTTCAATTCGAAGTTACTTGATAGTTAATCGGACAGACCAGAACCTCATGAAGGCCGAAAGGCACAATTATCAAAACACTTTGATACTAATAAGATTAATAAAATATTTTGCATGTAAATAATAATAATAACACCGCATTCACAAATTTTGGACATTGACCAATTCAAAATTATTATTGGAGGGAATTTATTCAAAAGAATACACAGACACACACAAACGCACACACAACACACACACACACACACACACACACACATATATATATATATATATATATATATATATATATATATATATTGTGTATATTTAGGCAGCGATTTTTCATTTATGCATGTTTCATTAAATAATATAGACAAGTTTTGTCTATTTAATTTAAGTAAGTTTAGACATTTAAAACAACAAGCCTGGCCGCGTACACAATTCCGAAAAATCTTTGTTGAAAACTCAACTATACTTAAACATGAAAACAATAAACAAAAACTAAACATTCTTGAAGCTTTATACATAAAACACTTGAAACCTAACCTGAACAAAATAAACTACGAAATCTCCACAAATATTCTTAAATGCCTATAATTGATAACGACTTCCCATACTTAAATACTTCTCGTTTTCACTCTCGCGTGGTCATGTGTGACGTCAGGAGCTGCAATGCGATTTTCGCTTCCGCGTCTAGTATACACGAGTTAGTTGTTACATTGAAATTATTCAAGCAAAAAAAAAGCAGACTATCATTATTGTTCCGACGGTGTGTTGGTTGATATATTGTAAAGTAATTGTCATCCTTGATAATGGCTTATGTAAGACGAAAGCTTAGATTGGATTTAAACATGTATCAATATGGTGATTTCCTTTCGTCTTTCAATGATAATGCTATTAAGCTTATCAGACAATATGAAAGGAACTTACTTAAAATAAATAGACAAAACTTGTCTATATTATTTAATGAAGCATACATTTTTATATATATATATATATATATATATATATATATATATATATATATATATATATATATATATATATATATGCATGCATGTATGGCTCGACGGTTGAGTTTCCATTTGAACGATGCATCAAACTTAACAACATTTACAACAGCACGCCTGTCCACATTCGCAATACATCTGTACTTTTTCATGAAAATAATAAACATAAATAAAAATTCTTGAAGCTATCTATATTAAAAAAATTGAAACCAAATCTTAATAGAATGAAATTTAATATCGCAAACATGTTTGAAAATGTTTACAGTTGATAGGTTAGAATATCTACATTTTAACTAATAGTTTTAACTATTTTTTAAAAGAAAAAAAACACCTGGGCATATAACTTAGTTACATCCCCTGATGTTTACATCGTGAAATTCAAATAGTACAGTACATAACTATAGCGATTTTCACTTCATAGAAATTAAACTTTCAGATAAACACAACAATTTTGCCTTAGTAAAAAAAAAATCTTGATGATGACATTGTGCTAATGTCGAAAGTACACGAAATAAATGAATATGCATTGGCATGACAATTTTCTCTTTTCTCTAAATAATTCAATGAGACATATCTTTATATATATATATATATATATATATATATATATATATATATATATATATCAGCCCAGATGATGCCAGAATAGAATTTGCAAGTTGCTCTTCAGGGAAGCCATATGCAGGATTGGACTGAAGGAGGATCTTTGTGCTGGGGATATGGGAATACGCTGTTCAAAATATATCTGTGGCGGCCTCGACATTTGATGACGGAATCATCTTAGATAGAATGAGCAAATGTAGGAAAAACCGATGGCAGGCAGATGGAATTTTTTTGCCCACCGTAACACAAAGAATTAGACGACTTCGAGAAAGACTTAACTGGCCTAAATAGAAACAAAAAGTCCCACAAAACAAAACAAGATGCATTCCAAAAAACTAAAAGAAGATATAACCAAAATAAACAATTCAACAAATGTATTTATCGTAGCGGACAAAGAAATTTATATGAACTACGCCCCCCCCCTACACACAACAAATTACTCAGGGGCAACATAACCAAAACATACAAAAAAGCAACAAAAACAATAGAACACAGTATCAATAAGGAAGCTAAATCAATCGCCCAAAAATTAGACCTAGACGATAGAATATCACATTAAAAGACCACAAAGAAAATTTCAAAACCAAACCTGCATGCAGACTCATAAACCCAGCCAAAAGCGATCTAGGTAAAATAAGTAAAATGGTACTAGAAAGAATTAATTCTGAACTAAGGCAAAAGTTAGGAGTAAACCAGTGGAAAGACACAAAAGCAACTATTAACTGGTTCCACAACATAAATAACAAACATAATTACCAATTTATACAATTAGGTATAAAAGGATTTTACCCGTCCATAACAGAAGCCATGCTAGGTAAGGACATCATGTTAGCCCAAGAACAAATAGAAATAAACAAAAACAAAATCGATATCATTAAACACTCTCATAAATCACTATTATTCCACAATGAAGACGCATGGATAAAGAAAGAAGGGATCTTTAAAACTACAATGGGAAGCTTTGATGGTGCATGGACCTGCAAAATCATAGATATATATTTACTATACAAACTAAGCAAAATAATACATAAAAATGATACAGGACTCTACAGGGACGACGGCCTCATAATCTTAAGAAACTATAACAAACAAAACAAAGACAAAACTAGAAAAGTGCTGAAAATCAGACTACACCCCAAAAGGTTATGCTTTGTGTTTGTAGGGATATGAAACCTGAGAATTTTGCGCACAAGGAATCAATAAAAAGACGGGATTATCTTATCGATAACGAGGACAAATATTATCTTGATTAAATATATCAATTATACTCTGATTCTCAATAGAAGTGCCGTTATCTGTTTCTCTGTATTAAAATATTACACATTTTATATCTATTAAATGTATTATCTTTTTTTTCTAATGTAATGAATATTGCCAATGTGCTTTTGAGTGTGGATAAATTGGACAAAATTTATGTTGTGCAGTTCAAAATTTCCTCTCGCATGTATCATTATCAGTGTGTGTGTGAGTTAAAAAATGTGTTTTAAAAAATAAATTATATCATTATTTTTTAATGTGCCGTCATTTTTTTTAAATGAAATAGAGTGTGATTTAAAGACATGTAATGGCAAGGTGTAATAATTTTTAGACGCATTTAAGAATGCTGAGTCTCAGATTATAGTCTCAGACTATAAATATAATATTTTATCTATGGATTGTTGCTTTAGTTGGATGTAAATGGCTTCTATAAACTTTAGTCTTTTTGCAGTTAAATTTAAAAAGTATTCTAGTATTATTAGAAAGGTGCCATCTAATATTATTGCAATTATTGTGGTGTTTATATATGCGTTCTCGAATGGCACTTTGGTTGGTAAATGACAGGCGTGTTTACGTGAAAGAGTGGTTGTTGTATAACCTATATAAAACAGTGTGTTTATTTTTACAAATACACTTTTTCTGATTGGAAAAATGAATTTGTAAACAACATTTTTCTTATGTTGTGGTTTGTTGGCTGAGAAAGATTATTATTTATTGCTATTCCCCTAATTATATAGTTGAGAATCAAAACAAACTTCACTTAAACAACAACAATTTTAATAATATATACCCTAATTTTAAAGGTTAGATTAACAGTACTATAATCGATATATTTTACCAAAATCAAATTCACCCTAACTGCAAAAAGGATGAAATTGCAATAATAAAAACAAGATTTTCAAAAATAATGGTTTGACATAGATATAATAACTAACCTAAATGAATTAGATTTTCTAGATGTTAACTTCAACCTAAGAAAAGGTACATATAAACCATAGGGAAAACCCAATGATAAACCACTGTACATACACACATCTTCCAATCACCCGCCCTCAATAATCAGATACCAAAATCGATTAACCACAGGCTTTCTGACAGTTCTTCCAATGAAACCATATTTAACGAAGCTAAGAAAGATTGCGAAACAGCTCTAAAAGATAGTAGATTCGCGGCAACACTCACATACACACGACAAAGGACAAAAAAGGCCAACAGGAAGAGAAATATCATATGGTACAACCCCCCATACAGCAAAAACGTAAAAACAAACGTAGGTAAAATATTCTTCAAACTCTTAAACAAACACTTCCCAGAATCAATCACTCTACACAACATATTCAATACATCACTGTAAGAATCAGCTACAGTTGCACCGAGAACATGGCACAAATAATAAAAAAGCACAACAGGAAAACTATCAACGAACAAATTAAACCCACGTGTCACTGTAGAATAAAGAATGAATGCCCCTTAAACGGTAATTGCTTACAAAACAATGTAATATACTAAGCTACTGTAAAATCACCAGATAATGAAGAAAAAGTATATATCGAAGTAACTGAAGGACCCTGGAAACAAAGAAACTATGCACACAAAGCATCTTTCACAAATAGTAAATACGCGAACAGCACAATGCTTTCTAAGTATATCTGGGAAATTAAAAACAAAACAAATCACACCAAAAATGTCATGGAAAATAAGGAAAAGATCATCAGCCTATAGAAATCAATCCAAAACCTGCAAGCTTTGCCTGGGGAAAAAAAATAGCTGTAACACATTCCCAGACCAAAATAAATTACTAAATAAACGATCTGAGCTCATCTCAAAATGCAGACATGAAAACAAATTTTTACTACGTTAATGAAAAATTGAAAACTGAAAAGAATAAATGCAAACAAACAAAATAATATAAAAAACAAGTAAAATAGATTAACCCAAGCAAATAATAAACAAATTAATAAACCACCCCCATTAGAATAGGCGAAATAGAACAAATAAAAACAAAAAATAAATACATAAAATACAAGTAAAAATAATCAACCCAAATAAATAAAGCAAGCAATGAACAAATTAGCAAACCAATAACCGTTAGAATAGACTACAACAATCAATCCAAAAATTGGACGAGAAAATATCTATAACTGCTATATAACGAAAATCGAAAACCGAATAGAGTAAATAAAAATATACAAAATAAAAAATGAGTTAAAATTAATCCAAATAAATAAATATATTAGCAAATTAAGAAATCGCTCCCAATAAAATAACGGTTAGAACTAATAAAAACAAACATAAATAAGCAAAAGCAAGTAAAACTAATCAATCCAAATAAATAAATAAATAAAATAATAAACAAATTAAAAAATGTCCCCTGCCAAAATAGCAGAATACACTACAGCAATCAATCCACAAATTGGACGAATAAATAGCTTTATTTTCCCAAACCAAAATAAGCGACCTAAACAAATCCCTACCGATTTTTTTACTACGTTGATAAAACATCGAAAACCGAAAAGAATAAATAAATATATAAAAAATGAGAATAAAAAACAAGAAAAATAAATTAAGCCAAATAAATAAATAAACAAGACAGTCCTGCCAAAATAACCACCAGAATGGATTATTCACAATGCACCACTGAACCATATATATAAACAGTCGAGAAAAATCCAACACTCACGGCCTGACGATTGCGTCTAGCATGGAACAAACTGTCGCCTCTGAGTGTTGACTTCAATGTTCACTTTTAGATATATATATATATATATATATATATATATATATATATATATATACCGGATGTAACTGCAAAATTGGTCTAAATCGTGTTACAGCATAATTGCCCATTCCACAAAATTGTTTAATATCTTTAAAAAATCACCAAACTAAGGCTTTCAGATAAGACGTTTTGACATCTTGATGACATTTGTGGTAAGAATCGCTGAAAAAACCTTTGAGCGATTCCGCTAGAAATAGAACAGGTTAAAATTGTTTTGTGTCGGCCCCATTGTCTTCTCAACTGAGTAATGGTGAGAGCAAAAAAGATCATTCCGTAATCGTACCAACATTCATACTCTGTCTTCTACCTTTAAAATCTATTCAAGAACCATCAAGAGAACGGTGAATAAGATTAAAAAAAGAGGTAATAGTAGACAAGAATACTGGATCAAGAGGTCACAGGAGGAATCACCATTTCAACTTAGAGCTAAAAAGATCATTTAGAAACGATCCAAATTAAACCATAAGACGTTTAACACATGAGAGGAGAGTTTCAGCTATGACATTCCAAAGAGCGGTGCATGAAGATTTGAAAATTAAATCGTACATGAAACCTTTGAGTCAGCTTGTTACTTCAAGACAGAAAGTTAGAAGATTAGAGAGGGCTAAAATCATCCTTAGCTATCATTAATTAATGATGAACATGTCATTATCGTTTATGGTAGATTTCATGATATAAAAGTATATAATTTTATATAATTTTATATATCAACAAACAGTATTAAAAATATGTCAAACTGGAAATTTTTTTTGGTTTTTTTTTTGGGACGCATTTGATCGGGCTGGGCCTTGATGCAGTTGCCACGTCTACACATGCGCACGAAACGAGACGCAGATAGTTTTAAAATCTTTTGAAAGAATATTTTTGAATTTTTTTTTTCAATCTAGCCGAAATCATTTTAATTTTTTTTTTTTTTTTTTTATCTCTCCGCCACCTTTGTTTCTGATTATCATACACTGACTATATAAAATCTACCAAGAATAATAACAAACAAAACGCATTGGTTGTTCACCGTAACAAAACGGGCCACAGTTTTGACATAAGGAATGATATTTTGATTAAAAGTTAAAATAATCTACTGAGAAAAAAATGTCTAGAAAGTGCCTTGATCGCTAGTTCATCTACAATAAATTTGCGTTCAGGCTCTTATAAATATCACCATTCTTAGAACGTGAAAAAAATTATCCCGTATGGAATTTATGTTGGAATGTCATGGTCTAATGAACACTAAAACACAACCGTCAGCCATTTTGCATTTAAACGCAAAAAGAAACGTTATTCAGTCATGGATCGCTACACATAATTTTGTTTCACTAGTTGCACCCCTGATGATGATCTCAGAAAGACAAAGTACTTGGGAAATAAAAGTCATTTTCTCTGTTACAGTGCATTTTTTGTATCATTTGATTGTAATACAAGGAAAAGTATGCATGCTAGTGCTAAGAGAAATTGGTTCTTTATAGAATTATCTTGTAAAACAATTGCCTAGATCAGCTAGTTCGGACATCAGCTTAGAGTTTCACTGAATAAGTAAATACAGCCATAAAACGTCTGAGATTTCAAATTAAATATCAAATCAATATTTGATCTTTATTGAATCTCTTCAGTTTTGATTTATTTTCTATTGATTATCCCTGGTGATCTGCGAGTTGCGATTAAAAACAGCTGAAATTAAGATTTAAGAAATACCATTTCAAATCTTTGACTCTTTGATACATGAAATAAAAGAGAGTTATTCTTCATGTCCGAATAATCTTTCTTGCTCTCCCATTCTCCCACTCAATTGATCATAATATCTATAGATATGGAAATGTGCAATGATGTTTAATTCAAAGCAAAGCCAGGGAAGATTATGTCGCACCAGGGCAGCCTTAAATTGCGATTAAAGTATCTTTGGTAGGGGACATCTTTTTTGGTCATTTCTCTGTATGCGTACGTGTGTTCATGTCTGTCTATAGGAGAACGCTTCATTGGATATCAGATTCTTTCTAAATAAATAACAGATGCATTGCAATCAATTATGGATATGAAATAGAATGAAAACTAAATCTTGTGCTCGACAGATAACCTAATTGGTAAAAAAAAACTTTTTGCTATGGCGACGCAAATATTCGGATATCTCGGTTCCGAGAAAGGTGAAAGATCTCGCGAGATGTGCTGTGAGAAAATTTATGTGACCACAAATGATCATGTTTTACGAAAAATAGTTTGTGCAATCCAGTTAGAACAGTGACCGATGGTTGTAGAAGCAAATTTAATCCTGATATGTACACCATAACTTAGTTTTAAAGCGACAGACTTATATTTAAATGTCGATCGCTCTATGGAGAAAGACACCCGGTACAATAAATCTAGTGAATTTTCTGTTTGTTTATCAATCAAGAAATGAGAAATCCGGGCTTAATTTCATTACAATACCGTCCGCATCCTCTTGGTACAATAAGTGGCATTTTATTACAATTCTGTGGAGAATTTCTATATAAATGTCTGGGATTAGAACTTATCACTAATTGCGTTAGTTAATATCGGACTAACATCTTCATCTTTGTTGTTAATATCACGGCGTTTTCAGCCTTATTCATGTTTTTGTCGGTTTCGAACAGAAATCTACTCGGGTGGATTGTTTTTTCCGCTGTCTATATAGCGATTTTACAAGCGTAGCTTAAATGTGGAACAAGGCCGAAAGTAGGGGGCACCCAGTGAGGATCGAACTCACTACTCAGGTGTAATTATTCTAGAAAGACAGCCTTGCTAACCATCACACCGCCTGGAGATGTCCTCCGATGTCCATATATAGGGATATATCATCTTGTTATCTTTAGCAGTGTGTATTTATTGTTAAATATTACCCGGCGAAGGGATTGAACTCAGAATTACTATGCTTCTATGGCGGTGTATAAAGAGTTATCAAAAGTAGAAGAGGAGCAGAAAAGAAAAAGAGAAGAAACTATTTTGGTACTCTCTTCCAGGTTCTTATTGTTCCAGTAGATATTTTGGCATGTTTGCAAACTGCCATTATTTTGGATCTATTATTTAACAAGTTGCTTTGCTCTGGATATAATATAATTAAATAATTTAATTATTTTTATTTTCCTCCCTCTCTCACATTCTCTGCTCTTACTTTCCCCACTCCCTCCCATTAAATTTCACAGCAATATTATAAGTGTAAAATAAAGTGACAGGAGAGCAATTAACCTTTTCATTGCCTGAGGAATCCTCCATTGGTAGAAAACGCGGTAGCAGAAAAAAGGTTAGTGTTTCTAATATTTTAGATCTTACACACACACACACACACACACACACACACACACACATATATATATATATATATATATATATATATATATATATATATATATATATTTGGTTGGATAGATGTGAGTTTGTGACCCTGGGTTTCACGCTTTAGCGATCGTCAGACAAATATGTTAGCTCTATCTCTGATATTGAGCGCTTTCTAATAAGTACCGCGCATATAATATATAAATAATTATACATATATATATTTATTTATATTTATATACACTTTTCTCACACACACACACACACACACACACACACACACACACACACATATATATATATATATATATATATATACTCGTGATACTCGCTTAGAAAAAGCTTAGGTATTTAAGCTCGTAGTTGAACAAACCAGTACCCAAGGAAAAAAAAAGATAGAACAAAGAAAATGAAATTGAGGTGAAAACAATCGTCCAGAATTCTAACTCAGATTCCAAATGAAAAAGCCCCCAAAACGAGTAAAAGTAAAAGTAACTCCGTAAAGGGCTCAATACAGGAAGTAGAGCAAACCTAATATAAACCTAAAGAGACAGGTAAACCTACCTAGGTTTTACCTAAACGGATCGTCAGGGCCTGACGATCCGTTTAGCTGAAACCTGGCTCTTTTAGTTTTATATATATATATATATATATATATATATATATATATATATATATGTGTGTGTGTGTGTGTGTGTGTGTGTGTGTGTGTGTGTGTGTGTGTGTGTGTGTGTGAATTCTAACTCAGATTCCAAATGAAAAAGCCCCCAAAACGAGTAAAAGTTAAAGTAACTCCGTAAAGTGCTCAATACACGAAGTAGAGCAAACCTAATATAAACCTAAAGAGACAGGTAAACCTACCTAGGTTTTACCTAAACGGATCGTCAGGGCCTGACGATCCGTTTAGCTGAAACCTGGCTCTTTAGGTTTATATATATATATATATATATATGTGTGTGTGTGTGTGTGTGTGTGTGTGTGTGTGTGTGTGTGTTATATCATAAAGAAACAAATTATACACAGAATTAAATAGCAATGTTAATGTGTTTATTTGCAAAATCATTTCGCTAACAAGACTTAAAGAGACATTAACTTACTATCAGTTCCTTGAATAACCAGTCAGTTATGTACCATGCGTGATACACGCGTAGGTGATGATGCATCTTTCAATACATGACTGACGAGGCAGATTTTTTCTCGCAGTATGTTGCCATTTCCATCTGCAATACACCAGTTGTCATCCAAGGCTCTAGAACCATATCTGTCCTGCTATATATCCATAGCTGATGAGAGAAGTAGAGGATTCATACCTTTATCAAGTGAATGTAATGGATTCGACTGGAATTCGAACTCGGCTTTCCGATTCCCCAATACGAGCCGCTATTCTAGTTATTGTCAGATGAAAGACACATTCCGAGTACTTTCAACAATTTCAAATTGTCAACTTCAGGGCTCAATTTTCCCATACATAGGTAAACACTAAGATGAAATATGAGTAGACTTAAAGGTGTAAATTTAAATTAAATTTTTTTTTTAAATTAAGCTGCCTAGATTTGTTGTTTAAGTCAATCAAGTGAGAATTTTCTTTGAATTTTGAAAAGTTATAAATCCACGAAATCTTCTTGTTGTATGTATCAGTATCTGTCTATATTTCTGAGATGAGGTATTATGTACATTATCAGGTGGTTTGAATGTCAAACTTAACCCTTTATTTCGCTCACTGGGGTAGACTGTTCTAGTTCCACGTGCCATGTTTAATGGGTGTCAGTTATCAGTTATCTCCTGTTAATTTTCGTCTGAAAGTTCTCCACTGTCACTGGATGTCTTGAGGACACATGGCCCAGTGGATAAAGGCGTTGTTTAGTTCTAGTGACAAGACCCAAAGAGTGTGAGTTCAATACCCGGCTAAGGCAGTGGAGAACTTTCCGTCCAACAATCTCTGTCAGACATCGCCCTCGGCAGGTCCTCCGGACGGCGTTCAGAGTCATCTACAAGTTGGTTTATGTAAGTGTGATGAGGTCTTCCAACCTATGTTTTGCCGCGCAATGGGTTCCATAGTGGGATGTCATTTAAGGCAACTGGAAGTCAATATTCAAAAATATTCGTTAGACATGTTTTGGGGGCTTTTGATTATTTTTGTTGCTGGACAAATGGAAGAACGTTTCCTCTTGATTATGTGCTGCTCTTTACCAGAAATGCAATTAAAGAGTACAAACCCCACAGAGACTGTCAATTCCACGGTTTTGAATGCTCGCATTTCTTTTTCTCAAACTGGCTGCTTTTTAGTAAAGCTAGAGAGTTCCATCGAGTCTGCTATTTAACCCCTAACTATTAATGCCTTTCCCAGGGGCATTAGCTTGAAAGTGAATGCAGCGGACTTGTCTCGTCGATACTTTTCACCCTGTTATCCATTACACTACCAGAACATTAGATTATAAATTCCGATTCACCTAATATCTATGTCAGACTAAGGAATGTATCCTTATTGGCTAGATTGAAAATATTCCCATATAGAGAGGAGAGAGAATAAATATTGAATGTATTTCTTATAATTATAGATCTATTAAACATTATCCAATGGAATAATTAAACCAAGAAAATATATTGACTTTTCTGTATTTCAAATCTAGTTCAATTCAAAATGTCTGAGTAGTAATAATCGAACAAATGTTTATTTGGATATCGAAAAGTTATAAGTCGACCATAATAGAATATATAAAACCCTTTATATGCAAGTTGTTGTTTCAGGGAATTCCAATAATTCAACCAAGGTTGCATTCAAATTATAAAAATGTCTAAATAAAATAAATTTATTTACATATAGTTTTTTATATGATAGAATTTTAATTCTTATCGAACACAAATAATACAATATTTTGGAAAAAAATAGAACTTGTCGTGGTTCCTAAGGTTCTTTCACTTCCTTATACGATACAACTTTCAGCTACAAACTCTTCGATCCGGTAGTCAAAACCAATTGAAAGCGGCAATGATCCTTTAGGTTAACTAACTTTTTCATAGGATATAATTCTAACTACATATACGAACATTTCGATCCAAGAGTTAGATCAAACCGAAGATGACAATATTCCCTGAGATTAACTGGGTTCCTCCCATCATACACTTTTCACAGCTCACAGGCACCAACTATACTCAACAACTATACTCACGAAGGACATCTATAATAAAAAAGTAATTAAAGATTCCCTGTTTAAACTAGTGTATCTCTCAATATTACTTACCATTTACTTAATCTGAGCAAAGCACCGATACAAACTTTTAAATAACCAACTACCAGTTGCAGCACTTGTGACAGTTAACTCGAATGAGAATTTATTCATTTAAGTTGGGTTTTTTTTTTATGTTAATCTTCTCCATTTCATCCCCCGTTTTGCAGCAGTAGCAAAAGTTTCCTTATTGTTCTTTCTTGCTTCTTTATTTCTCACCAAGGACAGTGTAGCTTAACAATTCCTCTGTTTAGCCACAAAATCAAAGAGAAAATCGTTTATACTTTGTCAAGAAGCCGGCGCCACACAATTATCCTAAATCTGCTGACTTCGACCTAACAGTAGAGATGACCTGCTGATCTCAGCGCGATTAAAGTGATATTTGATAAACTCAATTTCAGCGTCATAGAAGATTTAAGAATAATCTTACTATCATAATCTTCGCCACAACAATATCTCTTCAATTCTTAACATGAAATAAAGAATGTAATGTACCCCGAATAATTATACATAATTTATTATCATGTGTTGGTGTTATTTAACGGATATACTCGTTTCAATGTCGATAATTTGTAATAAGGTTCCAGTGTGAGATTAACATGTCAACAATTATATAGATAATATTTTTGATTTGATTTGTCTATTTAACAGCATATCAAGTCTTTATAGGTCATTTAATACCGAAATTTAATTTTCTTAGGAGGAAGAAATAAACAAAGTTATTCTGCTTTCACAGTTAAGTACATGGTAGATGATACACAGCTTTTGTGCTTATCCATGTTTGTGCAGACATGATTACAAGAGGTGGTGATATGCGTATTTTCTGAAGTCTTGTTGAAGTTATATTTTGGAATACTGTTTGATTTAAGAAATTGACAGATATTATTTGGCTTAAAGAGTTCTTTCATATTGTTTTTTGGTAGTATTTTAAATCGATTTGGTTGAAGTCACTACAATTTGTTAATATGTGAGTATTGGTGGTAATTTTACTGTATAAGTGTATTTTTATACTTTCGTAGTTTAGTTTTAGTCACTATTTACCCATTGCTGGGACCCTAACAAGTGCTACCACCCCGGGACAGGATACCTTACTCTCAGGACTAGATAATATTTTTTAAATAGTCAAAAAAAGAAGCGATAAAATTATAATATCATTAATACATTTTAATAAATATTACTTGGTATTATACTCTTATCTTTAAAAACATCCAATAACGAGCATAAGTAAAAATATACCTTTTTCATTACTTTTTTGATTGTCAAATATTATATAATTCTAAACTATACAGCACAAAGGTTTTACAGTAAAAGTCCGTCCATGTTTTATTTTCACTTAGAAATACAACAATACTCTATGTTGATTTATACTTAGAGCGAAAAATATTGAAAAAATGTATTTGGCTAAGAGGAGTGTCTATGTCACCATACGTTATCGTATAGAATATAGAATATCAGATTAGCATTTACCTCCGAATTAAAACATATAACTTATATTTTAACTAAAATTAGAGGAACAAAATTGTATAAGAGATCGACTTTTACGCGGACACTCTTTTATTGTATTGTTCTTCAAACTTTCTCAACAGATACATTGAGGTGTTTTATGATGAAAATAATTTTTTCTACTGAAAGAATCAGAGAAATGTTGTTTTCTAGAAGCCGTCATTGTTCTCTGATAGAGTCCGTGTCCTATTCCTCTTAATAAGGTCATTTTAGTGACGAATATTTCTGCAGTTATGTATATACAGCATTGGCAAGCCAACTTCTCGGAGAAATTATTCGTCAGTCAAGCAAGTTCGATTTATACTTGGTTCAACAATTTTCGTTTTGTTCAATGACGCCCAGAAGAAACTGTGCTAAAAGAATAACTCTATATTTATTATATATATATATATATATATATATATATATATATATATATATATATATATATAATGGTCATATGTATTGTGTAATGAATAAGAAACGACTCTTTTCGAGCAATATCTTCATAGGTTTTGTCAGCTGCAGGAAAGCCTCTCTTAATTTTTTTTATTTATTTCCGATAACAAACTGGAAACACTCAAGGGACAGCAGGAAGATTCCTCAGTTCTATAATGTCTTCATTGTGAAAGTTCTGAGAATGGTAGAGTTCTTTAAGGGAGTCTTTTAGATAAGCTTGGCAGTCATCTTTCTATTGTTTCCGTCAGTTGCTGTTATTCTGATTTTTGTTCAAGGAACCCAAACTTTGGATGTCTCATATTGTTGTAGGTTAGGCGGTTTCAACCCTGGTTGCTCCTACGTTTCTTGGATTAGAGATTCTGTTGTAGATGAGTTATTTGTATTCGGCTGATTTTGACTGTCAGCCAATGAGTCTCCTTCTTTTTTTACGTCGTCTTCTCTCTCCTCCCGTTAGCATCTGTCTTTGAAAAAACTGGAACCGTTTGCAGTTGAATCGCCGTCCAATTGAAGTTGTAACATGGATAGGCTTTCGATATTTTGTGGCTATATAGAATAGATTCTAGAAACATGCTGACATCCAGTATTTTGATCATTTACAAAGCCAGCAGGGATATCTTCAGCCGTTCAACATGGCTCATGTCACAGAGTGACATCAAGGGATGTACTGAATGCCTTCGTATTTTAACTACAGACACGATTGCAATATTTCGAAGCTGAATATTTCAAGTGAACTTCAGTTGGAAAGGCAAGAAGACGTTCGATAATATCCAAGGTGAAATAACTATTCTTCCTTCTATTTAAATCTGGCACTGACAAAAGAATTTTCACAATCTAATCTCTTTAACTTGGTTGAAAATCTCGATCCAAGATTTACAGTTATGTTGATACATGCAACATATTTTCATGAGATGACTTTTCTGATTTGATTTTTTCTCTCTCTCTCTCTCTCTCTCTCGATATTCACATCTTGGGATTTATATCAGATTCGTACTTACGCGGCAACGGCCATTTTGACTTTCAATCCCTTGACAATACTTAATGTTGTCAAACGAAATGCCGATCTATTTCACTTGGTTCTTGGCAAATCTCTGACGGAATTTTCATTTCATCGGAAAAGAAACTAACATGAATGTGGTTATTCGATTCATTTTTACAATCATTACCATGGAGACGAACCGAAAATAAACAAGTTAGAAAACATCGTCTTTTCCTTTCTTACTCCTCAGCGAAGTTAGCGAAATCAAATACAAGATGAATTTTTGCATATTTGTATACAAGTATACCAACTTCAAAATCCTTCTGCATAAAAAAATCAACGTGACAACATAATTTCTTTTCCTACTTTTTTTTTGTTGTGATTTAATTATACAAAAAATTGTCATTTTCAGTTAATTTACAATATATTTACATACACTGATCGAATAAATAATTTATAATATTTGGATTTACGTATATGTTTCGAGGTACATTTTTCTAAAACTGCGTATACTGCTAGAAGGCCAGGAATAGTGAACAAATAGAAAAGCAGAAGACGCTGGCCATAACCTACAAGTCATTGCACAAAAGACGTCTTCTAAGGGATCTGGTAACGACCAAGTTTGGTATAATATGGAACTAAGCCAAAAGAATGACAATAATACAATAATATAATTAAACACATTGTTATTGCCCTACCAAGACAAAATGATCTTTAGAAAAAGGATCTTATTTTATTAATAAAACAGGATAGAAAAGTATCACAACGATTAAAATTTTTAGATACTTTTCGGCCGACACATCCCCAAAATGAATAATGTCGTCGGCAAATAAAACTGAGCTTGAAAAGAAGAATTATTTTCAACAACTGATATTAATAAAATACTAAGACTAGGGGAGGAAAAAATCTTCTTTGTTGGACATTGAATGTACCACCTGCTACCAACTTATGTTTTAATTCCCTCTTTGTCTGCACAGGGAAGGACGTTGTATATTAATAATAACCGACTCCAATATGTCTAAATGGAGTCAGGTGCTTGCCCTGTGCAAGACAGGGAAAAACTCAGCCCTGCAAGCAAAAATAATATAATTATATAATCTAAACATAGAACAGGACTTTAAGAGCAAAACATCGACTAAAATAAAACGTTTTTATTCACATTATTTACATTCGGAATAATATCCTCATCTTTTTATTATTATCCCAAAGATTCTGCAGTTTGTCACGTGGATCAATGCCTAGTTTTTGAACCGGTTAGTACAGAAACAGTGGAAATAGAACGCAACCTACCCAAGAAGTACTATATAATAAAAAGAAGAGTTATCTCCCCTAGATATGGACAGTAGCACGATAACACTCTACCAATGTAGATGAAATAAAGTGTTCAGTTCGAAATTACCAGAAGGTTAACAGGATAGAAAGACACTTTCAATAAAGACGGACAAAATAACGGCCAAAACCTTTTGATAATAACAACAAAGATAAGGATATTAGTAGGAATATAAATAATGCAAGTAATGATAAGCCCTCTTCCTAGAAATTCAGACAAATTAAAACAAAATATTACTTAAGCTTGGCGTAATTTCATAGATGGTCAGCAAGACGAAAGAATGATTCTCCGACCGAAAATTTGATTACATTAGCTTTCGGAATCTTAACTCTACGGCAGAAGCCAACATTTTAGGCATTGTATACAATGAAACTTAATGACAACACAGGAAGATTTGCCTTTGATAATCTATTGTGAATATATTTTCTGAATGGACGAATTATAAAATAAAAAAAAGAAAGCGGTAAAAGTTATGATTCGAACAAAAATAATTACGATAGAAAAAATTTGATTAATAATCGATAATTATGTTAATCACCAATCTTCGATGAAATGAACATTATTTATTTATTAAAAGCTAGCTTCATTAGAGATCAAAGAATATTTTGGCAAAAGTTTAATATTAAATTTTGATCGGAATTCAATCATCAAAAAACTGTGTACACATCGATACTTATAGATATTTGTCTCATACAATAACGCACACATTACATATGCAATTTTATAAACAGACGTGTACGAGAAAATGTGCCAGCCATTTAATATTAAAGAAAAAATTAGCCAAACTAAGGTGTTTGGACGTAAAAATGGGACTTAGACAAAAAAAAAAGTGATGAATTATTTGTATGAATGTTCTCATCTCGATTGTTATTATCAAAACGTTCGGATGCTATGATCTCTGGCCTTCTTTACGTGACTGTCGATTCGATAACCATCAGGGAATTTCGAACCGAAATTTTTATTTAAGCTCGGTGACAGTCGTGTTCATCTGTTAATGTCTAGAAAAATTTCGCCTTGACCCTTTTGGTCTCTCAGTTATTGCTCGAAAACATTTCGAAATTTCCTGAAGGTTAGTCGAATCGAGAGTCACTTGAATATGGCAGGAGGGAAGAGTGGCTGAAACATTGTGGCGTTAACAATAAAGATGCTGACATTGAGTGTAAATAATGTTTTAGGTGAGGGCTGAACGAACATATAACTACTTAACATTGTTTTAAATTACCTTCCTACCCTTTTAGCTTTTATTATGAAATTTGGACGTCAGATTTCTATACAACTTATGAAATAATGTAACCACTTGTATCTGTCCATAAGGAAATTGTCTAAGATTTATATGCAGACAATTTGTGCCATTACTTATATCAATTTTTTTCGATGGGTTTAAATATAACGTATGCCACATTCGATTGGTTAATCATGCCAAAGCTCACTATCCTATTTTTATTTGTTTTTCTTTTTTTTTCTCTCGGAAAAAAGAGGTATTCTACTTTTGGAATTAAAGTAATCGTTCACTCGCCAATAGCTTAACATCAGCCGAGGAGGCACATTTGTAGCGTGGAAACAATTATAATTGTGTAACGATTCTAAAATGTTTCTGTTTTAGAATATAAAAATTAATATTACTGAGCTCGACTATGTATTTATCCCTCTTTTAAATTAAATGTTACGTACAGTGGATTCATACACTATTTGTTTTCATTTTACCTGGGTATATATATATATATATATATATATATATATATATATATATATATATATATATGAGATATTTAAGAGTGTTAATAAGCCATTGGGATTGATTTCAGCAAAAATTCTTGACGTCGACACCGAAAATGAAAATTATATGACATGAAAAAACATTTGTCAGTACATCAATTTTTTCGCGGAATGTTAAATATTATATTCTAACTATTAAACCACATCTCCACATGGTTACAATAAAACCACATCTCCACATGGTTACAATAAAAATAACAGAAAACAAAAATATCCTTTATGATTAAAAAAAAAACAATATAAGCCCAGCAGTACGCATGTCACTGAAAATTTATTTTGCGTCAGTGCTAATTGTGTAACTAACTGCTGCTTTTCCCTGTTAAACGTGGTATGAAATTGCCAATAAGAAATCAATTATATTTCTATTGAATCGAAATTGACTATCAGCAGTTCTCATATATTTACAATTTTTATGCAGATGTTGCATTCCAACGTCAAAACGAATATTTCTTTTCAATTTCCAGTGTGGTTTTATTCCAACATTAGGGTTTCTACGACGGTGGGTAATTATGCCCCATAGATAGCTGCATGAGTTCCATGGGAAGGGGCTTATGTAATGATTCCTAATACAGGTAGTAACAAAGTTTATCTAAAACATCGGCCAATTAAAGTGTCTTTGAAATAGCAGAGAAAATCAACGAGATTTTTTATCAGGTGCAATATTGTCAAGAATATCAAATGCTTCTATGTCAGCTCTTTGAAATCCTTTTAATGTAACAAACATTTATCAGAGTTATCTTGGATCTTCAATGTCAGTATCTGGTGAAGTTGAAATAATGTTTTGTATTTATGGAATGATCGAAGTAGAAAAGAACTTAGGATTCCATATGTTAGAAAACTCAGATTTCTAATGCAAAACTGACCGATTTTTTAGAATCGCTAGTTTCATATTTAGTTCGCTTTGAGGATCTCCATCGTCCACCTTTTTACATTCGCTTTAATATTCTCCATAAGGTGAAGGCCTTTCTTGCAACTGTGATTTAAGCATTTTGAGGTTAAGCCAAGAAATCACAGGGAACAAAATCTAAGCTGTAAACTGTCAAAAGTTCATTCACAAGGTCAGACGAATGAAAATTAATTCAAAAGAGTTCCTTACTATTCTTGTCAGGTTATAAAATAAGCATAAATTCTTATTATCGTATTGTTGACCAATAATTTCCTCTGATTGAGACCCAGACGCGCACACAAAAATTTCATGTGTTTTGCTTTGTTGAAGCTTTGCGTTACGTGCATCATTTACAACAAATTCGCAGCCAAGTTAAAAAGCATCTGAAGCAGAATTTTATCTGGATTTTGTTTACTGATCCTCCAAAATCTTTGTCAATCATTCGTATAGATTTGTGGAAGAAACTGTTCAACAAGCCTTGGTGAATATTAATTGGGAATATGACGATCAGATATTCTAAATAAGCACACGATAGAATGTCGCTTGACGCATACACAGTCATGTTCCAATTGATTAGTTGTCACGTTGCATTATTTTTGAGACATTAGCTTCTCAATATGACTGGATACTTTCTCGACGGATAATATACATGCATACCTACTTTCATAACACAGTCTTTTATTATGTATCAATCTCCTTTAGGACGTGTGCGATTATGACTCACCACAGCTTCCTATCCTTTGCAGCTCTAAGCAACGTTTATCCCTTGACCTTGCTTCCCAGTCACTGCTTTGTTATCCACTTACAAAAACTTGCTAGGAAGGTTACTCACTGTTTCTCTCTGGCCTATTTGTCTTCAGTAGACCCTTGTAAAATGAAATTCATCCACCTCTCTTTCCTCATTAATTGTTGCCGGTATTTCAACTATCTTTTTTTTTTATTGTAAGTATAAACGTCATTTTCGTTCCCATTTTTATAACAATATGATCATTGCTCACATGTTCCGTGTACGGTTTTCGCAGCATCTGTCAGTAGCCATATATATGTCTCTTCAAATTTCATCTTTATCTGTGAGGAAATTGTCTAATATTCATTGACATGTAGATTAGATGTTACATAGCATTATGATCTCTTCTTTTTGATTCTAAAGAAATTTCCATATATGATACTCGTTACTTATCTAGCCGTTCATATCAAAGTGGAATTTATTTAGCAAATACATAAAAATACTTTAAATTATTTTAATGGTTAAATACGTAATGGTAAACAGTTTTGAACAAAGTAAGAAACTAAACTTAATATTGAAGAAGTCTCATTAACCTTGTAAATTTTGTTCAGACAATTGAACTGTGACTTTGTATATTTGACTTTGTTAACACAACGTTTCAGTCGATCCATTGTTCAATGATGATATTTCAATGTCTGCACTGAGCGTTTCTGTAACTGATTGATCTGTATTGTATACTAAAAAGGCTACCTTTCTTTCTATTGACATATTTAACGAGTAAACTAAGCCTTTTCTTATTCTCTTATACGTCGCACATAGAACGAAATATAAGCAATGGAGTAGTTTTTTCGACTAATAACATCAATGTCTTGTAAGAAATATCAAATACACGAAATTCAATTTGCCTAACAATAGCGAATGCTTCATTATATGTAGGATAGCCTTAATGCAATATATCTGAAAAATCAATTAGCGATGGAATTTATTAAAATGAAAAGAGTACAATACAGTACCCCAGTAATGGTCATTCAGCGTAACTTATTAAATATCGCTCTAAGGCGAGGTAAATTAACAGATATTTACTAAGCTAAGCTTAGTATCAATGGTAGAAGAAATTAATGAAGACCAGCTTTTTAATTAGTGCCAGTGTCGATCATAACAATACTTGCTTTTTATTTAATAGTAGAAGCATAAAAAAACATATCAAAATGAACGTAGATTTCCCAAGGTTCCAAATATCATTCTTGTTATATATTTATCCGTTTTAATTTTAAGTTATTCTACTATTTACAGCATGTATACTCATTTCGAGAAAGCTTCTAAGCAGTTCTAAAATCAGTTTAGTAGCAACCACCATATACCACTTCCCGGAATCTGTCAGCATTCGGCGAATCCAATTTGAGCGGGCTTTTAGTAAGCAAAGATCACACTAAACAACAAGAACAACCATCACTCGATATAGTAAAATTTCTATCAACAGTAACGCTTGGAACAGCTTGCTTTGCTTAATATTCATTCACAGCAGCAGTGGGCTTGACACTACAGGGCCTGTTAATAAGGTCTTCTTCCTGGGATTATCATTAATACTACTGAGCCATTTCTTTACTGTGAATACATCAACTGCATCGTTTGTATAAAAATTAGCTAACATCCTGTGAATGCTTGCATTACTTTCTCCTTCCAAGAACAAAAATTCTACGACAGCTCTTTGCTTTTTCTGTATGGCAGTCGATATGAAAGTATTATTGTAGGAAAAGAGACGATACTTCTATAAACTTTATGGTGTATAACCTTAAACCAACTAGGGATTATAATGTGTTTAAAGTTAAATTAGCAAAAGCATTACGTTTTACCTGATCATCATAAAAAATGTTGCATGGTACACATCATAACGAAATTCGTAGAAATTGTTGCTGTTTTAACAACATTGTTATATTTACCTAATTAAATCATTTCACTGCAAGCAAGGTAGCAAAGCCACTAAGACGCAATGAGTTACTGAGTGTTAGAAGATGAGAACAATAAGAAAACAAAAATAATAAAACAAGAATTAAGAAGACAAAAGATAATGATTGTCATTGCATTTTAATCTTTTGAGGTCAAAGGTGACTGAGAAGCAAGAAGTCGGAAGAGATTTTCACAAGCAAGAAGTGCGAGAGAAGAAATTGTTAACATAGAACTTACGGTTAGTCTAGTCATTTCAACTGCAAAATGATGAGACCTTGCCGCCAATCTAGTACTGCGTTTAAATTCATAAAGACTAAGTACCATAGAGGAAAGTTCATCAGAAGAATTACCATAAAATTACTTATAGAAAAGACAGTAGGAAATTGACTAAAGCCGATATGCCAGTTTAGGTTCAATAACAATGCAATTTCTTTTATTTGATTAAGAATTTTTCTCTATAAAGCAGGAGCATCAGACCAGATGTGGCGGCAATATTCAAAGCAAGGAATGAATGATAGACATATAAATACGTAAGATAGATTCTAGCGAGAAAAACTATTCTTTGTCTTTCTACTTTGTGTTTTTCCTAGCAACCTTTTAGTAGATCAAATGCAGCTGTAAATGTAGAATTTACAAGCGAAAAACTTTCACATTGTGTAAAACCGTAGAAACAATACAAAACAAACACGTTGTGTGGAAAAAATAAATGTCGTTTGTGTTGGTGTGGGATAAGTCATTGTTCCAAACACTAGAAAGCAAGCAAAGAGAACAAAAATACATGCATTCTAACTGATGTCTAAGATGATCACAGTTTCGCCCAGTGCCTTCCATTGCTCCCAACTAGAGTAACGGCTCGACAACAACCTGCGAGATTGACGTACGCTCCCAGAGTCTACCGATTAACTGTCTGGTTGGCTGACCTGCTCCTGGACAGATGTCCAAATAAATAGCATTTTTATCTTCTTTTTTTTTTAATTTCAATTTATTTTTATCATCCATCAAAACAACTTGCTAAACAGTTTCCAACAAATTTGTGCTCTACAGGCGTATGCATCTTAGTTGAATACAACTTATTTTCTTTCAACTAAACAACCATCAAAACGATAAAATGAATAATAAAATGAAAATACCAAATATTATTAAAAGCCTTGGTCATAAGAGGAACTAAAATGTCCAAGGATATGAAAATGCTAAGACAGAGAAGAAATACAAAGAAATCAGTCATTACTTCTATTTGCCTGAGTTTGTAACAAAGGAAACGACAACAAATGGTAGAATTTTCAGAGAAATAAAACTTACAAAACAAAATTTATAGGAAATATAGACTTATATACACATTTATATTATAGAGCTGAAAATAAAGCATCGCTCAAGGCAAAGCAATAAAATTCAATTTAAAAAAAAATTTCCTTTCAAGTCATTTGTAAACCGAAACACACGTGTTGCATACGGCAATGTACTAAACTAAATTTCTGAATGCTAATTTCATGAGGAAAACAAAATTTATTAACATTTTGTATATTTCGTATCTTTCTCTCTTGTTCACTCTCACATTCTCATACATATCCTATTGTTACGTACGGCAAGACTGTGTTGAGATTAGGGGGAAACACCTAAGCGATTGCTCTTCCAGCAACTACGTGGGTAATAGGCAGAGATGAGAAACAAATGAGAGGTAACAAATATAAGTTGCCAACGGATGGTTTCCCATTGCTTTTCTTGGCATAAAGCATCTTACAAAGACTCGGATCTTGATCAGTTGCAGTGAGGCCCGTATCTAGATATGCTATGCTGTCCGGCTGCTAACGAGGAAAGCCCGATGTAACTGGTGTTGACAAACATGTCTGCACGCGATCCGGGACTATTTTAGCGTCTGTACCGACGCCCATTCACCACATAAACATATACATAAACAATGATTAAATACAATGTCTTTTGAATTTATGTAACGTTTCGTTTTCATCATTTTAAACCATTGGCGATTTTCACTAAGGAAGATCATACGTGTAAACACATTTTGCTTTAGAAACAGGAAACGTCTATAATGTTTTTTTTTTCCTTTGGAGAAGTAATCTTTTTCTTTTAAAATATTTTTATATAGTTTAATCATACAAAGAAATGTGTGTTAATCCCACTGTCAACAATGTTGATATAAAATATTTCAGTTCTTTTAATTATAGAAAGAATCTTTTTTTCAAATAAAAAAATCGACTTTTCCCCCTACTTCTAAGCGTATGCGTATGGTCTCCTGTGGGAAAAAATGGCTGCTGTGCATTCAACGAAAGATTACCTTGAATATTTTTGGTAGTGAAGTCTGCCTTATGATACATTGTATCTTACGCGGCCTTCTGTTCCAAAAAGATTACTAATGTCTCTGTGACTTTTGTAGTGAAAATGAAGCAGCCTTTACTTCTTTTTCTTCAGCTCATAAGGACTCCCCTCAACTGCGTGTGTAGCTAAACGTTTTCTTACTATCTTTCATTGCATTTTCTTTACCGTCAACGTAATACTGGTGAGAGAGTGAATACAATATCCTTTCGCCTGCTACTTTCTTTTATCTAGTTTTGTCTAGACAGGTTGTCGCCATTTGCTTGAGTTTCTACTGCTGATTGGATTGATTACTAGTATATCCCCTCGCGAGAAGCCAATCGACACGACACATGTTCTAACACATTTTTCACACGTATTCTATATTTGAACCCAAAAGAGATATGAAATCTCGTGCCGATGGAATAGTTGATGTGTCTAGGAGATCGTTGGAATGCCATATTTGTTTTTATGGAATCTTTGGTATAAACATGCTACTTGGCGCTAGATCTTCAAGAGGAGTACTCATGATACTCTAAAAGGCATTTGTGTGAGATGAAAACATGAAACCATACTTGTAATTCGAATTGAATTTGCCGATAGCCTTTACCGGGATGATAATCACTGTACTACCTCAAACAGAAATAATGTCAAAATAATACACACACACACACACACACACACACATATATATATATATATATATATATATATATATATATATATATATATATATATATATATATATATAGAGAGAGAGAGAGAGAGAGAGATTTAATATGATATAAAAGTCACCATGAAGTTTTACATCTTTTCATTTGTTGCATGCAACGAGGGCACCTCGGCGTGGTGTAATGGTTAACAAGCTTGTCTAGCTCAAGCAGTTACGACTGACTATTAGGTTCGATCCTCACCGGATGCCCCGTGTTTTTGGCATTGTGCCACATCTAAGATACATTTCGAAAATCAATATTGCATGTAATGAATTGTAAGAATGAGCGAATTGTTGTTGTTCACCAGACGACAAGTAAAATTTGCAATAATTCTATCCACTTTGCCATTTATTCGTCTTTGAATAGATTATAAAAATAATACAAAATTCAGTCCAGCGTATGAATGATAAGAAGATTCCATTCTTTTCAATGTTCCTCGCCATTTTTCTTCAATCAAATGGTTTACAAAAATCTAGGTCAGCAGAAGCAAAGTTGTTTTTTGCATTTATTGAGAAAAATAGTTGAATTACAGAGTAGATAATTGTGACTGTAATTGCTATTACACATATAATAATTTACGAAATGAACGAGAATTGTGGCATACCCGTGTACATTCATATTTGCCTTGCTTTGAATTAAAAGAATCCATATTGGATACATTACACTGTTATTGGTCTATTGAGCGAGATTTCTGATAATTACACCTTGGGTAGTTATCAAACTTGATCTGGCGAAGGGTTACAAGTTTGGGGTGTCCAATTAAACGCTAACTTATTACAGAATAATTATGGTTTCCAATTTGCTAAAGGTAATATATTATCGGCGATACTGACAATACATTTATTTATTTGAATGTATGTGTCAGTTAATTTATTTACTAAACTTAGGTCTTTCAATAAACACTACGTTAAATTTAGCTTACACAACACACAGCCATCAGTTTTTTATCAATTTTCTTGGTGTATATATTCATATACATAAAGAAATATTTTTTTATCCATTTCAATCTTTGTTTTATATCTATATCGGCCCAAATGTATTCGTATGTAAATATTCGTATCTAAATGACTAGGGAAACCTAAATCTAAATCGTTCATCCTGGAAAATGGTAAGACAAACTTTGAACAGAATCATGTTGCATATGAAAAACTCAAGAGAAAGTTATATTCGTGTGTTAATTTTCGTGAAAACGTTGCCACGGAAGTTAATCTAAGGTGTAATGAATGTGGTCGTGTCTCTCGAAGTAGTTGTTATATAAATGCCGCCTCTAATGAGTAATGAATGGCTTCTCTATGTAGCACCTTTGCTAATTCTCAAAAATCATTAAAAGTGGCAGACAGAGAAGTTATCCATCACACAGTAGGTGGCATTTATGAAACAGCTGCTGCAAAAATACACCCGATGTTCTCACATCTCCGAAAGACAATGTAAATCTTTACCAGGACTAAAAAGACACACTCCCGCTGATGCCCATATTTGAGGATGGATTATTGCTAGAAATCAAATCGCAGCCATCAAGTGTATATATATATATATATATATATATATATATATATATATATATATATATATATATCAGTGAACACTGAAGTCAACATTCAGAGGCGACAGGCTGTTTCATGCTAGACGCAATCGTCAGGCCTGACAATTGCGTCTAGCATGAGAACTTTTCCCCATAAATATACCACACCTTAAAACTATATTTCTTCATATATATATATGTGTGTGTATGTGTGTGTGTGTGTGTGTATACACACACAAACATATATATATATATATATATATATAGATATATTTGTGAATTGCCTGGTGATATCTTAGTTCTCTCCAAAGTTACTTAGACATTTAAAAACATCAGAAAACTATATTAATATAAGAAAAAACTTGCTGGAAAGATTATTCTTCTCTCTTTTCCTTGTCTATCAGTCTGTCTGTCTATCTATCTATCTACTTAAAAATCTTCGGTCCCATTACTGTTAAGCATTGGGACCGAAGATTTTTGCTTTGTAAATTCTCAATTGACACTGATGACGAAAAAATAAACGGATAATACTGCCAATTGCCTGCAGTCCAGATACAAAATTACGTTAATGACTTCTTTTATTAAGTTTTAATTATTCCGAGTCTACATAATAATGTTTTAAAGCAATATTATATGACAGTAATACTTTTTGTATTTTACATACATTAAAGCTACTAGAGAAAGTTTAAAAAATAAACATAAAAGGTTTACTAAACAAAGCAATAATTTAATTTATATGGAAATTGAGATTTTGATTTTTGTGCTAATCGCAATAAAATATTCGTAAACAAAGAAATGTTTCTCGACTTAAAACAGTTTTAAAATAATATGAATATTTTTCTTCCATGTTTCTATCTATGCAATGTATTTTAACAAATAAAACGAAACATTTTCTAAACAAATTATTACTTTATATTGCAGTTTTCACTTTTTACGTTCAAGGTTTTAATTCATCATCATCTGACTAATTAAAAGAGAATACACTGATTTAAATTATCCAACGTTTTAACGATATACATTTTCCTTATGAAGATTTCATTAACTATAAAATCAGATTGACTTATTTTTGTCAAACATACAGTTAAGACCAATTGAAGGAAAAAATAACGTATTCGTGCATGTGTAGAAAAGTGTGTCAATGTTTGGTTTTTAATATCCGTGATGAACCGAATATGAATAAAAGCCTTGAACTAAATTACATCGTATGACTTTTTTTCCATCTTTCATGTTCAATATTTTGCTTGTTAACATAATAAATTACAATAAAATAACATACTTCTTATTTTTCTTCTTTTATGTGTTGTACCCTTTCAGGAAGTAGGTGATCATAGTTTCTATCTATATTCCTGAGGTGAGGTATTATGTACACTATTTACATTATTCGGACTATTGTCCTCATCTTTGTCGCCATATTTATTATAACGTTTCGGCCCTTGATTATCTGTCTATATTTCTGAGATGAGCTATTATGTACACTATTTACATTATTCAGACTATTGTCCTCATCTTTGTCGCCATGTTTATTACAACGTTTCGGCCGTTGTACGCTCCGGCCTTCTTCAAGTGTTTGGAATTTCGAACTGAACCCTTTATTTCACTCACGGGAATAGACTGTTCTAGTTCCACGTGCCATCTCTAATGGATGTCAGTTATCAGTTATCTCCTCTTAATTCTCCTCTCCACTGCCTTAACCAGGTATTGAACTCACACTCTTTGGGTTCTGTCACTGGATCTAACCAACGCCTTTATCCACTGTGCCATGTGTCATTGAGGACACATGGCACAGTGGATAAAGGCGTTGGTTAGGCGGTGGAGAACTTTGAGAGCGGAATTAACAGGAGATAACTGACATCTGGAACTAGAACAGTCTACCCCAGTGAGCGAAATAAAGGATTCAGTTCGACATTCCAACCACCTGAAGGTCGGAGCGTACAACGACCGAAACCTTGTAAGTAATATGGCGACAAAGATGAGGACAATAGTTGGAATAAGGTATAGAGTGATCATAGTTCTCCACAAGTTCCTAGCCTAAAAGCGCTTGTCCCTTTACTGTTCATCACTACTTAAATTAAACAATATTTGTTTCCTTACTAACCATGCCAATCTGTTCTGCAATCCATTTTACACAAGCCCGTTAGGTAGTTGTGGTCGCTCTTTCGCTATTACATATAATTCCAGTTTTAGCTTTGAAGGCAACAATTTATACAGACTGCAATGCACATCAGTAGATTTCTTTTAAAAAGCTGTATATGTGGGAAAATTGCATGTAGCTAAGTGCAAGCATTTGGCAAGAATTTAGCACAAGATAATAGACGTACAAACTACATCACCATATATTAGAAGTATTTGAGTATATGTACATATACATGTATGTATATTTGTGCATGTGCGTTTCTCTACTATTTTTATGTTTCCCTGGCGAAATAGAAAATTCAATGTTTATACACGTGTGTAGAGATTTAACCAATTAGTTTCAGAAGCAGTTGAAAATATATTCA